>QVNZ01012412.1:0-15773 GCA_014825645.1 Pseudomyrmex dendroicus | reverse complement strand
CGAAATCGGATCGCAACTTAAAAAGCGGACATTTCGACGTTCTCGCTACGTTACTACGACGTTTTAGAGACTTTTAACGAAAAGTTTCAAAGTTTCAGAAAACCCGTTGCGGAAACGTTTGTGCTACTAATGATGCTATGTGGGCGATTGCGATTGTGTTCGATTGAGTCCGTCGTGTGTCCGTTTCTTATTGTGTCCGATTGAGTCTGTGTCCGATTGACACACCTTGCCGTGTCCGTTTCTGTGCGCATCTGGGACTCACCCTTCGTAGAGACAAATCCGAGCGATCAAAAATACGTTATGAAGATAATTATTTTTTTAGCGTTATATTTATGCTGCTTCTGCAATTGTATTGTCTTCCCCGACGTCATTACTCGTCGATAACACTATCGCGACGCGGAATGTTTAACGAGGAAATCCGCTTATGTAGTGTTATATATCGTACATAGAGAAACATAAATCTATAATGAATGGAAACGTCGAGTCGAAATGATTGTAATATACTAATATAACGGTGATAAGAGATATGCACAAACTTAACTTACAATTAGTCAACTATACTATTATCTCTTAGAATACATTATTAATCGCATAATCTAATTAAAAAAAAAATTAGAAAAATAAGATAATAAATATTTCTATTATTCTTTGATATTAAAATAATTTAAACGTTTACAGAAATTCACGTTTAACATTAAAAATTATGTATAAATAAAAATTCGCCTTATTTCTTACTAATAGTTAATAATTATTAATTTTATTACACTTTGTATATCGGTACACTATTCATCGTTAAATGTGGTTTTTTGTTTTCGAGTTTAAGAGTTGCCAAATACATTTGACACTAATATGCGTAAATAATTTAACAATAATTATATGAATAAACGGATACGAATAAATCGATCTCTTTGTCTGACCTGATTGATCGCGATTTTAATGGCCAGCTTCGACCAATATCGATCAAATTTTCGATATCAAAGTTCTATATATCGTGGTGTTCCATGGCGCGCACATCTACATGTAGATGAACTACACGGAATTACAGGTTTAGATATAGGATTTGAAGTAATAATTTTTAATAATAAATCGCGCGCTGCTGCCAGTCCCATTGTAACCGAGCTCGCGTTTGATATATCTATAGTGATAATTATTATCTATGTAATAATAAGTATTTATTAATAAAATTGCGACGATCTCGACACTCACGTCAATGAGTTTGACGCAGTATTTGTGGGGACGCGAAACGTTGTAAAAGTAAAATTAACCTTTTACTCGTATAGAGAAAGTGTCGAGCAATCATGTTTCTCTGAAACAGAAACGCTTTTAGTACGGCGGAGAAAGAAGTCGATTGTAAGATTCAAACATTTTGTTATGTATAGTAAAACGTCCGAAAATATAATTGATGTTCTATAGAATTTTATGCAGTTGCAATTTTTTTTATCTCGCGGTATATTAGTATTTGTAACTTTGCATTATCGATACTTGGTTTATGTAACTCACAAAGGACTATGTCTAGTTTCTTGAGTTCCGGATACACAGCAATAAGAAGCATGGCTACGATTGTAAGGCATCAAAAATTTAAAAAGTTTCATAAGCACATTATAAAATGGGAGAGTGCTAGAGTGCTGTTCAAAGTTTGCTATTATGACTATGTATTAGTGAGTTTTCTTTAAGGCACCTTTTTGGTGACGACAGTAACGAATTGTAACACAACCATTTAAAATATATATTTGTGGTACAATTTATTAACTTGGCTAAGTCTCTGGACGCGATTTATGCTGTCATATAAGAAAAATTTGGATTTGGTTGTTATGACAGCTATGTCTCTAGAGTTCGCTTTGGAATGAGAGGGGAAAGATGAACGGCAAATGTATCAGTTGGATTAAACTAGCCACTGGTTCTGGATCATCTCGAAGCAGCTAGTGGTCGTGATAAGATTTATTGTGAATCGTGTGAAAGGTATCTAAAAATCAATCGCGTACTCGTTGGCCGACGAAATACTACATTTCTTTGAACACTGTCTGAAAGACACTCATGTGCCAGCAAAAGCAATTAATAGTTTTTATTGAAAGTTCCGAGAAAGAGAAACCTGAGAAAGTATAAGATCTATACGTTCGCCAGATCTTCAAATTGGCAATTAAAATCTTTTCATATTTCTTGAATATCCCTCTATCGGTTAACATATGACGCATGACTATTCACTCGGGACCCAAACTGGGCATAGTCCTTTTGTACGCAACTGTTCATCCAATTGTAGTGTCGAGATCGATTTATAATTTACCGAACGAACTCTTTAATGAGTCAAGTTATTGTGCGTATAAATATTTTATCTTGTTCACTGTTGTAGTTATTAAGATAATATCTAAAGAATGTTTAAGTTTGCTGCTGTGAAAATAGATTATTATAATTGTTTCAGCAAATAGTAACTAATTTTAATTTTATCTTAAAATAATGATAGTAATATATACAGAAGCATTCAATAAAGTGCAGAACATTTAATAAAACATCTTTAGATGTAACATGGTTTGTGTTTTAGGCACAAATTTTAACACATCTAGCGAAAATGTAACTTTATTTAATTTTTGATTTTTTTAATTAAGTTTCAAATTTTATAATATATGTGTTTTTCTGTTGTTTTAAGATAATCCATTATAATTATTAAGATTTTGTAATGTGTTAATTATTGATAATGCAGTACATGTCTTCCTGGAGAAAAATAGAAGAATTAAAAATCAGTAGGTTTGAGAGTTGTATATTTATGATGAAAAGCAAATGGTATTTTTGAATTACATTTAATTCAAATTATAAAAAGTTCCATTATTTATGCTTTGATTAATTATAAATGTAAAATTACTTTGCAGTTAATTATTAATCTGTGTTTCGATTTGTGCCTGAAGAGCTTATCTTAGAGAGATTTTCCGTTTGTAAATCAGAAAGATACGCTCATGTTATTCTTAGGACAATAATTAAAGTTTAAAGAAATCAAGCACCTCTTCTCTTTTTGCACTCTAGTTCTCTCATAATTGTAACAAATTTTCTGTTTGGCTGACAGTTTTTATTTTTTAGAAATTAATGATTTAATAAAAGTGATAATAAACGACGATATTTTAACCGATGCATGCATGTGTCTTTTATCTACTGTGAAAAGAAAGATGATTATCATCGAATAAATATTATTTTGCGCATATAAAATAAGAGCCGAAAATTAATATTGTTAAGTATCGAAATGTTTATACTTTATGGTGCATGATAAATAATAGTATAACAATTATATATAATACATACTTCATTATACTGTATGTTGAACAAAGAAAAAAATTTTAATATAAGAACTAAAAAATAGTTCTTTTTATAAATAATAAAACACAAATAATAAAACTTATCAAATTTTATGCTTTTACGTGTATTGTTATTAGTACGTGTCTCGATTGATATCATGTCAATTTGCTGTGTGCTATAACATTATAATTTTAATCACAAATCCGTTTTTTGTCTTAATGATAAATGCTTATTTGAGTGATAGATTAAAAGTGTTGGCGCATGAAAGAAGTTGGAGAAAGAGAAGGAAATGTGGAAGACGTTTATTTTCATTTCATTTATTTCAACAATTTCATAATAACGTAATAATGTTAATAATATTACAATGCGGCGATTATAGTGCTCACCAGTTAACAGGGATTCTCATATCGATCAACGTTGCCTCGATAAAGAGCCCAGCATAGAAATATATAACAAATTTTTTTTTTTTTATTCAACGCTCTCATACACTCTCCAACGGTATGAATTTACTATTATTCGGACCAGGCTGTTGTCGAGGCATTAATTAAAATTCAAATGAGATCGAGTGAGTTCAGTTCTCTCAATTGCATCGGCTTTACCCCCCTCCCGTCGTCAGGACGGGGGTCTACGGAAACATAGTAACTTTTTTTAGTTTTCTTTTTTTTCCTTAATATCTTGCCCCTTTGTATTCTCGATGGCGATCGATAACGCACCATTGTCGATCTTAACGACTGGCGCAACGGTGGACAATACGAGACGATTCTTTTGTTTGCTCTTTAAAATACGTAAGGGAATGAAGATATAGGTAAAATGAAGAGAGTTAGAAGAGATTGCGCGCGCTTTTTACACACACACACACACACACATATATATATATATATATATATATATATATATATATATATATGTATATAATCAGTGTTGTATAGGAGCGCGGCTTTTACGCCCGTAAAATTCAATAGAGTTTTTAGCATCAAGAGATAATTAGGTGTAACTGCTTTTTTCTTTTTTCACATCGTTTAGTTTAGAGAGAAAGTGATCTCGACAAAATTCGATCCTAGCTGCTAATAAACTACCTCTGAGAATCGCCCCTATAATTACTGTCGGAATATAACTACATCGCTATTGATTACACAGGCTAATTTCAATATTCAATTAATTGATTATTTAATCATCTCTTTTATTCATTATTATGAATATGATTTTAGCATTTAATAGTTTAAATATATATAATTTTATGTTTTTGGTTTAATGGAAAGGGAATACATGTGTTTAATAGTTTCGTTTTTTTTTTTTTTTTCTATTTATTTCTCTGGCAATTTTATTCTTTTTTTGCAGTAAAGTTTGAGAAATTAATCTTTCTCCTCGTTATTCCGCGTTATTTGCCTAAGCGCAAAGTTTCTTTTATCTCTTTCTCAATTGTTTTTGTTCGAATAAACAGTTTTCTATGAAATCGTGTGTGGCGAATTAGCTGAACGAGAATTCAGAACGGAAGGAAAGAACGCGGTTATGCCTGCCGGAAATAACTTAGTTTCGCTTTTCTGTAAAAATTTATTTTTAAATTCATTTGGCTGTGATGTGGTTTCCTTCTTTTTATCTGTTATTTTGTAAATCTATCTTTTTTGCTTGTTTCTCTTTCTTTCACTGCAGTATTCAAAATTTTTATGCAAATTATGTACACATCGAACTTTTTTTTTTTTTTTTTTTTTTTTTATTTCTCGTCTACAATAAATTTGCTAATTACTTGACACTTAAGAGACAAAAATTTAAACCAAATGTCTTTATATCATACGTATTTTTTGCTGAAAGAACAATTCACAATATTGACTAATAAATAAAACCGTTACACGTATTATTAATATTATTTTATTTTAACGGTAGAACTTACTAAAAAAACTCAACAGAACAATTCAGACAGAAATGTTCTCTTAAATAAATAATTATATTCTTTTATTAAAAAGATCTTTTTTTTAATTAAATTATATTTGATCCTAATTGCATGCGTGACCTCTGCACTATCTTTGCATGACCTTTTTTGTTAATTAAGTTCATGTTCAATCGCATACACGTTTGCCGTATAACGCTCTGTTCAACGTTTTGAGGATTTAGCTAAAAATTGGGCACTTGAACTTACATTTTATCTAATCAGTTAGTCTATGTAAATTACTTAATTCACCACCATCGTAATGAAAGATACGTGCACGTGCCTACGCTTATTTACTTTATTTTCCGTTTTTTCCTTGCTTCTACGAGCTCGCGCTTGAACAACCGATCACTCCGTCGAGCATGTAACTTTACAAACGATGATGCATCAGTGGGATTTATCCGCAAATCTCGTCCCGAGCCAAGCCGGAAAAAAATGATTCGCCGATGTGAATGTGACACTTGAAATCCGTGTCGCGCTGCGTGCAATATTACGAATAGCGTCGTTTTGGCTGTCGTGTGATGGCTTCGCGAGCCATTAAACAGTAAGTGTGACAGTGGAGTTTTTTATATAATGGAAACGCTTTCTATCGCTTCACGCGATTGTTCGATCGAGAACAATTTAATGTAAAAAAATGAAATGTGCGAACATTCATCTCTAATTGCAAAGATATTAAACAAAACAAAAAAAAAAAAAAAACGATCGTTTTTTATATAATTGTTCGATTTTTGGTCGAAACTTGTGTTTAACCGTTTAATTTGAATATCTTGTTTGTAATAAATTTATTTCTTTTTTGTCATATTTATCAAGATTTGTATCACGAGAATTTAACGCGATGATCGACGAGCAGAACGACACGATTCGTGTAACGAGCAAATTCCTACGCGAACGATATATCTCATTTCACTCAATTTAACAACGGGGACTGAGCTCGAGCAACTTACACGCTATACGTGTCGTCGATATAATTAAAATCTTTATCGCGTATATAATAATATATAATACATGTATGTATAAAGAGCAAGTTTAATAAGAACGGGCAAGGGATCATCGATCTTTCGAACGTCTCAGCAAAATCAAACGATAAGTCTAAAAAGCGTAATTGTTTTGATTTTTCAGTTTTTAGTAACAAAACAGTGTTACTCTTACTACCCAATACTTATGTTAGTATAACTTCGTCAATTACTTTCTTCTACTGTAAGTTTGAACAATTTATTTACTTCACATTGTTTTCTTTCTTTCTTCTTTCTCCCCTTCTCTCTTTCTCTATCTTTCTTTCTCTTTCTTCACAGTCAGTTCAAATTTGAAGTTTTGTGCGTTTTATACGCAAAAACGCGTTGTCGCAATCGCGCGGATTTTGCTCGGCGATTCTTCGATTTCGGCGGGTTGTAAATGCATTATATTAAGTTTCGTCTCAATTCCTGTCGCCTGTCGCTTCCTATCGTGCGGCCAGTTCAATTCTAGATCTACAAGCGTAGAATTTGTTTTTGCTAGAGCTTCGACTACACATTTACATCACAGCGAGCTATTAACGCTGAGCAGCTGCGACAGAGTTGCTGAGTTGCAACGACTTTCGCGAGCAATCGCCGAAGAAGATTTAATTATATTCTCTTGGGCGCGATATTAGCGCAACTGGGAACAGTTGGTGTCGGAGAATTTAGCGATTTATCTTAATGGCGATTTATCTCGCGAGAAGAGCGTTACAACCGAGAGGACTCGTCCAGCTGCACTAGGCGACTAATGGCGGAAGACTTCGGCACACGCTATATAGTATAATAGTAGACCTTACAATAAGTTACATCCGACGGACCACGCCGTCGATATTTCTCTTCTCTTTTTCTCCGCGCGCGGTTAAAATTAGAGGTAGTACATATTATATATATTGAAAAGTAGTTCTTGTCATCAGCCGCTTGGAGTCATCGGGGGATTGTCTTGACACGTAAACGTATAACGACAGGCATATAATCGATGAGCAATCGTAATTACTTCTATATCATAAGATAAAATCTTAGGTAAGTCTTTAAAACAACACTTGGATAATTAACTTGTTGAAGTCGAGTGAAAGAGAGACTAGAAACTCGCTTTATCACTTTTTAACTTGATTAAAGTTCGTATGTCAAAAATACGAGTTTATTATGTGTATGTACGAATAGATTTTTTTTATTCAACGAAAAAATGTTATGTTTGGATACACAGGTTTAATTTCAACGTGTGTCACGACGCGGAAGCGGCGGCGCATTTCGAATCGACGAGACGAAGCTCATGTCATTTTAAATTACGTTTATTAATTTTAAACGCGGAATTATTTTTATAATATATATCGCGCAAGCGAGACGTTCGAAAAATCTCTCATCCGCGTTCGCCGAATTTTCCTTTTTTTTTTTTTTTCATCGCATCACCCTGTACATCTACACTACTGCAATATTCCCTATGAACCTATCAACCTTCGTTTAGTTAACTTGTATATTTGTTTAAATTGTTTTGTCTTTTTTCCTCTTTTTCTTCCTGTCCACCGTAACTACTCATTTAATCGGAAAACGATTCGATTCGCGGAAGTCGACCTTAATCGTATATATTACTGTCGTAAAAAGGAGATTTCAACGATTTCGTACAGGCGAGAAGTCTCATATCTAATATGTTTTAATATTATTATTGTGTTATTATTAATAAAGTGGTAGTACTATTATTATTATTTATCATTGTTATTACTTGTTATCACTAACATTATCTTTATTATTATAATTATTTATTATAATTATTTATTATTATTATTATTATTTCTTGTTTATATTACAAGAGTACACTTTACGTAACAGCCCCGCGCGTTTCAAGTGTGTAGTCGAGTTTTAAAGGCGCAAATCACGATATAATGCCGCTTATCTGATTCCCTTCTTTTTGCTATTTCCCTTCGTTTCTTTTTTTGTTTTTTTTTAATATATATATATTTTATTATTCGCTCGTTCGCTTAAAGTATTCAGTTTGTACGAGAATTTCATTGTCCACCGCCGCTCTCATCTAAGCTCCACTAATTAATACGACAGAGAAAGATTTATGTAATCCAGAAAGATTTTTGCGAGACCAGCCATATATAAATTCCATATCACATCACATCACACACACACACACATGCAAAATTTTTATATTACTCAAAAGATAATTTCGTATCCATCTTTGTCAAAGTTTTTTTTACAGATTTCTCTGAAAAACATGTGTAGGGAAAAAAATGTTATTTTTTTTTTTATTAACTAAAAATAAAAATTTATTCTTTGCTTTGAAAATCTGCCAAGACTAAAAAACCGAACAATTCGTGCTGGCTTTAATTTTAATGCACGGCATGTAAATACATACATACATTATGTCCCCCATTCTAAGAGTCTATCCGAACTTATGACTATTCATCACGATTATTCTCGACTGCGAGAGCGGCGGATCACGCCATACCCGAGTACGTTTGCTGCATTATTCTTCGTAGGACTGTCCAATATGTCGAGTTCAAGGAGGTGGAAACATTTTGCGTGAAGTGTGTGTCACGTTCCGCTTGTTATTAATTTATTAAAAAACTTTACTCTTATAAGAGTATTCTATAATGTTCAAAAATTCTCCGAGCTGAATTTTCAAAAAATTCTTTGATGGCAATTAATTCTCCTTATTCGATTTTTTGTCATAGAAATTGTGAGAAAGAAGTCTTTTAAAAATTATATAATTCACGTTTCCGTAATATCATATGCGTTCGAGTTTTGTTACCGTAAAATGGGCGAATTTACGCGCCACGGCGAGAGAAAAAGATTTTAAAAACATTCAACGTGATGGGCATTGCTGCTGATTAATTAACATCAGCTAGTATTGTTCTTCGAAACCTTTTTCTCTTTATTATTTGCTTTAATTGCAAAATACGTACAATACCAAAAATCCTGCGAGTGTTTCGTTTACTTATACATATATATTTTTGTGTATCTTATAATAAAGATACTCTCTAGCTACTTCCGCGCAAAGGGAAAAACGTTTTGTTGTTTCTTGCCGTCGCTCGCGGTGCGCTTATTTAATTTATAGGAAAATAAACCAGCAGTCGTTAGCGACGAATTATAGTGAGCAATTTTCTGTCTCCGACGTGAATTTCATTACGATATGTGTGATAATACACATTTACAATTAATTATAATTACAGAACAAGTATAGAGTCTCTTATAGTATCGCGTACTGTCTCGCGCGTACGTATTTATTTATTTTTTTTTTTTTATCTATCTAATTGTTAAACACACCCTTCAATTATGTTAAGATCACGCGTTTGCTTCGCTAACACAATTTTTTTTTTTGATACCCGTAATGTTCTAGGACTCGTAATCCACGTGTAATATCGCTGCTTCTATATTTAATTAATTTTACATCTGCGATGTAATTAATTTCGCTATCGATTTGATACGCGCTTATTAACAATTGCGGTTAGATCCGAGCGAACAAGCGAAGACTTTCTCAAAACAAACAAAAAAATATATCTACTCTCGACGCGACAGCGATAAAGTAATTTTCCATCAAGATTTTGAACATAATGTGACCATACTTCGAGTACAAAATGTGTCTTACTGACACATTGTTTACAATAAATTGTTTACATCAGTAAGAAACAGTCTTTGTGTTGTGATTTTGCGAAGACGTCTAATCGTGATTTCTTGTAGTCTCAAATAAAAGTTTAGCAAGTAGACGAAATGAGAACGTGAAGTTTAGCCACATTTGTCTCTGTATGGTGTAAAAAACGAATGACGAATGATTTCTACTGTGTGCTCGATAATCGCAATAAATCGACGTTGCTAGTCACCTTTCCACCAACTTGAACTACAGCAAACGCACGTAAAAAGGAACGATGGGGCCGGATGTCTTCTTCTACAACGATAAAAATCACCGGAATCACACGGCGATTTTTATCGCGTACAAAGACTGTGCCGGCGCTAAAATGTCGATGTTTCGAACTATACGTCTTTTTTTTGTTTTAGCAAATTTCTGGTTGATTTCGTGTTAACTAGTGACACAATTATTAATCGCGTTTTTTTCTCTCGTCTATATAATAATATATACTCTACTCTCCTTATACAATTGTAATATAACTCGACGTTTTTTATTCTGCGTATTTTTTTTTTTCGTTTTTCTTCTTCGCGCACTAAAGATCAAAACACCGTTTCTTTCACGATTTTACGTCATGCGTAAAATCCTGCCCACGCAATATGATCAACAATTTAACGATACTTTAATAATTTTTTAATAGTATTTGTTAAGAAATAACGCGCGATGTGATTGGTTGTCGCGTATCCGCTGCCGCAAAAAATGTAAAATACGATTTGAGTTCGCCTCTCCGACATCTCGTCGACAACGTCCGTCTACGAGTCTGTACGTGAGCAAGAGTAACTTCCATTCTTTATCGGTCGCCATCCTACATCGCTTTCTTCTTGCTTAGCATGACGCTTAGTCGCGATTCCGTCCAAAATTTTTTTTTTTTTTTTTTTTTGCCACAACTCTCGAGCATTTTGTGAATTGAAACGAAGAACACACGTAATGTACATTAAATTTCTTAAATACGCTTGAAAATTACTTCTATTTTATTGTTTCTTGTGGAAAAAAACAAAAAATTGTTCGTTACAATAAATGAATAACAGGAAAAAAAGAATCTTCTCACGTCACTGCGAACAAAAGTTATAGTTTATCAACCAATACGTAGCTTGTTTCTGTGCGCATTGTTTCCTTTGTGCTCACTTCTCCTGCATTCTTTTTCACAGTGTCCTTCGGATCTTCCTCGCGACTTATTCGAAAGAGTATTTATGTTACATGACCGTCACGTAAATTGTAGAGTACAAATCCCCCGTTTATTAAATCACCTCGTCGATTTTTTTACATACTAATGATACGAATAAAAAAATTCTTGGTTATTTAAATAATTAGCTTGGCAGTTCGTCGTGTGTTTTGAGAATGAAACGTGTGCGTTTTATCCATAAAAATCCCAACCCTGTGTTCTTCTCTCTTTCTTTGCTTTTTTTTTTTTTTTTTTTTTTTTTTTTTTTTTTTTTTTTTTTTTTTTTTTTTTCTATCTCTTTCGATTACTGTTTCATTTCTCTCGTTTTGTTTTTTGAGCGCTTCTTTCGATATCTCATAGAAAACCAATTTTGATTGGCATATAGCAATCTCCGAATTGTTTTTTAACACTACTCGTTTGTGGTTTTCTATTTTTTCCATAAATATTAATCAAATATTTAAAACGGTTTTTTTTTTGTTTTTTTGATTCTGTATATATCCACACTTCCGAGCACATATTTCTCATTTAAGTTTTCGGATTTTACATTGTTTTGTATAAATTTATGTTGCTTTATTTATATTTTATATGTATACACATACATACATACATATATATGTATATATATATGTATATACATATACATACATATATATAGATATATCTTAATGCAAATTCGTAAAAATATTGCAAGACTTATTTGGACTGCCAGTCATCACACATAATAGTCTTTTACTCCTAACAATAATATTCCTGCATATATATTCGGAGGTTTCTATATGAGATTAATTTTGGATATTTTTAAAATTCACTGCGCAAAATTACGTTTCTGTGTGCGTGCGCGTGTGTGTGTGTGTGTATTTGTGCGTGTGTGTGCGTTTGCGAGCGTGCGTGTGCGTGTGTGTGTGTGTGTGCGCGCGCGCGCGTGTGTGTGTCATTGCTTGCATAATGCGCATATGTGTACGTGTGTGTGCGTGTGTGTACGTATGTGTGGATGTGTACGTATGTGTGCGCCACATCCTCAAGCAGTCGCGGAAGACAGAGTCGAAATACGGATTTTCTCGATTCGGTCTGCGTTACTCGTGTGTGAAAACTGAACTCTCTTACAATACTTAATCACTTACTAATTGATTTGCGAGAATGTCAGTCGTATTTTCATTTATATTATTTAAAGTGGTGTTTTGTCACGTGTGTGTGTGTGTGTGTGTGTGTGTGTGTGTGTGTGTGTGTGTGTGTGTGTGTGTGTGTGTGTGTGTGTGTGTATACATACATATACACGTGTTTCTCGTTTCTTCGCTAACGCGCGCGATTTCCGCGCCGTCTAAAAACGGTATGTGTTTTTCGCTAAGGCTTTTCTCCTCACGCAGAATAATATTTTACGATAAAATTTTTACCGTAACCATTACATAATTAGTATTAGTACTATTATCGTTTATCTCATTATCGATAGCGTTATTATTTTTATCCCTTTTTTTATTGGTATTGTTATGTATATATTATAAAGAAAAACAAAGTTACTCCCCGTATTGCTTTCTTCCTAACGCGCAGATCACCAAAACGAAGCGGCATGCGAACCCGAAGACGTGCAACCTCGAGCCCGATCCGGCGGAGTCCGGCTAACGATAAGGACGTCGACGGCGACCGGCGCGCAATCCACGTCGGTCCCGGCACTACCGCCGGCAGACTGGCTTTTCTGAATCACGTGACGATAATATGCGGCGCCGACATCAGGACGGTGATGGTAGCGATGATGGTGAACAGAGTAAAAATGATTAGGCACATTCTATCGATCACCATCGCCGCGAACTTCCAGTCGTTCGAGATCTTCGTGTTCTCATCCTCGCTCTTCAGTTGATTCGTTATTATCTGAAAACGGAGATCGTCGCTTCGTAATAACCGTATCGATTTTGGTTGCGTTCGGATAACTTGCTTTCGTGCCAAAAGCAATTTTTGGCACAAGAGCGAGCTGTTCGAACATAGTTTTCGTCAGTCTTGAAAATACCATATGTCACTGAATATCATTGGATCACGACGCGTGTTACCTTAATCTCTTTCAATATTAGCACGAGCTCATAACGAGCGTCCCAGAAGCTCGTGTTCTGGACTATCTCGACCGGCTGCGTTGACGCGTTTGGCGGAATTGGATGATGATGTGGCGTTTGCGAGATTCCGTGGGCAGGAGGAGGATACGGCGAGTGCGGCAACGGCGTCGCGTGCTGATGGTGCGGCGTCGTGGGCGCGCGGCTATGATGGTGATGGGGCGTCGTGTGTATGTGACTGCAGCTGTGGCCTATCGGATGAGCTTGATGCGGTCCGGGTGTGCTGTACACGTTGTTCAGCAGATTGTTGTGAGACGGCAACGCGTTGTCATCCAAATCCAGAACGTTCGCCAGTAACGACCTGCTACTCCTCTGGTGGAGCTCTAGATCACCGTATGACTTGCTCGCACCTGGAACACGTATTCCAAAACACATTTTAGATAATTATAATTTATAACAAATATATATGCAACAAAAATTAATTCAACAATTTAAATGCTCGTGACAATTTACAAATAAGTATCAGGATCGATACGAGCCTACATGCTGAATGTCTGTGCAAATATAAATATATTTTTTAACTTTCCTTAAACATGTTAAATTAATACACGTAGAAATTAGAATTAAATTGATGGTCGAGGTGTCTTTTTGCAATGGATTTTTTAGTTTTTATGGGAAAAGTAATCTAGATATTTCACATGTTCGTGATGCAAAACAAGCATCTTGTGTGAATTTTTTAAATTAAATTTAAATCATATTTCTATTTGTATTAATTTACACGTTTAAAGAAAGTTAAAAAATATATTCATTCAAGTTAAAAAATATATTCAGATAGGCGCATATGCAAAAAAAGTATATACGCCCATACATATATTACATATTATATCACAAGTTTATAAAACAGACAACTTAAGACTGGTCTAGTGATCTTGCGATCTCAGTACGAGAGCTGCGAATAAAAGATCCCGAGTTTTGAATCCACATCATCGGAGTTTTCCGGTCTCTTTCAAGTCGAGTTTATCGACTGAAAAGCGAACTGAATCGGGCCTCCAATCAGCGAATTAAGTATTATTAATAATTTGTTACACATTTGTTACAACGCTATTTGTTTCTCTTTTATAGAGAGTTTCTCTCTTCTAGAACAGAAAACTCAATCGTGCATCGTAAGCACTTTGTATATCATTGTCGAGTTGTCAGCGACACGTTCCACAGCGATCACTTTTGTCACAAGCGCATCAAAACGACAGGGTTGATGAGTCTTTTAAATTTGTTTTATTTCTTTTTCTTATATAAAATTTGCTTACCTGTGACTGGAGATGGTCTCTGAGACTTTTGTATTTCCTTATTTTCTTCTGGTCCTGGCCTTGACATTCGGAGTATTTTGGGCAACCAAGTCAGGAAAACTACCTTGACCTACGGTACAATTGTCAATGTAGTCGTTGTGAGTTGTGTTGGCTACTTTAGCGTAGTAAGCGTATGCGCATACATTTCGCAAAATCGATCGCGCAAAAATATTATAAATCTTCGAAATTTACATCCTAATTAACGTGATGTCTGTCTGACAAAAACTTCAATTTTCGCGATATGATTTATTATCGCGGTACGCATTGGCCCTTAATTATTCATCCACAAAATTCTCGATTTATCCGTGATGAAAAGAGAACGGCGCGCGTTGAATTTAATTAAAAGCATAATTATCTGCCAATACATGCGGAAGTCGTATAATACCAGCAACGGATTGATTCAAGCTTTGACACTTGATTTTCGTCATATCCTTTTGTGCGAGAAAGAACGAATTAACAAATTACTCTTTTCTCTCTAACGTACTTCAAGATTAAAAGATTTAAAAAAAAATATCATTAAAATCGATTAATTTAACTAAGCCGAATAAATGCAATTGCTTCAATTAGAAGACATTACCCATTGAGACATTTCGTGAGTGTCAGAATTTCGATGATGATAATTCAAGATGAGAATTGTACTGACTACGCTGCTGGCTACCATAAACATGATGCAGTTAAAGTATGTCCCTGAAAACAAATTAGAGAATAAGACTTACAAATGCACTGGATTAACAACTAAGTAAGAAACAAAGTGACATGGTTTAAGAGGATGCTGAAGCGAAAGTCAAACTCCGATTTGACAACCGCTCAGCCGCTACGCTGTCCAGTAGGTAGCGCCTTCTAGTCGGACTGAGACAAGAATAGATGACATAATAGACACAAGGTTTGACATATGTGTCTTTCTGACGGTTTTGCTAAAACTGCACTAATTTTCTAATTTCCTTACTCTTGTTTTTCAGGGTGAGTCCCAGATACGCACAGAAACAAACGGACACGGCAAGGTGTGTCAATCGGACACAGACTCAATCGGACACAATAAGAAACGGACACACGATGGACTCAATCGGACACAGTCGCAATCGGACACAGTCTCAATCGGACACAGTCCCAAACGGACAGTCGCAATCGGACACAGCCTCAATCGGACACAGTGTCAATCGAACACAGTCTCAATCAAATACACTAGTATTAAATCAAGACTGTTTTTTTTTTATGTTTTTTATTCATGTTGTAAACGTGTAGGCAGGGGAGGCGCAGTCTCTCCTGCATCCCCCCCCTAAAAAACCTAACCTAACCTGTGTTGTATCCGTTTGCGATTGTGTTCGATTGAGACTGTGTTTAATTGAGACTGTGTCCGATTGAGACTGTGTCCGATTGAGACTGTGTCCGTTTGGGACTGTGTCCGATTGAGA
>QVNZ01012408.1:0-13535 GCA_014825645.1 Pseudomyrmex dendroicus | reverse complement strand
TGTGATATGTAGCTATTCTTTATCTACTCTATATACGTACACAGGCGGTCGAAGAAAGACGTGTCCAGTTCATAGACAAATTTATTACACATGTATAAAATTATATGTACAATAAATTATATATTTATATCAACCCTTTGCGGACAAACGTTGAATTCTCAGATTCATTTAAAAATTGCGCATCGACGTCTGTACTAAAACTTAGTTTTTTTTTGACTCTTATATCTTTGAAACTACTGGAGATTGTTTATTTTTTTTTATCGACGTAGAATCGTTTAAACTTTTGATGACAAAGAATTGCAAAATTAGTGATTTTTCACGGAGATATTCGAGTTTAAAGTCGCGTGGGTCTCACAGACCCAAGTGTGTCCAACTAGTCGTCATTTTTGAGGTCTGTTCAAAAAGTTAATATACTATGTATATGTCTCGTGATTAGTTTCGATAAATCCAAATTTTTTTTTTTTAATCCAGAGACGAGTTCGGAGCGCAAACGATACACACGTGAAAAAAAAAATTTGTATGTTTATTCCCGAGAACGAGACGATGACGCGACGAAAACGCTTCAAGTTCATTTTCCCCCGCATTCACACGGTATTGAAACTTTTCCATTTATTTCCGACGGCATACATATGTATATAGGTACAGTGTCGACAAAATGCGCGAATCATGGTATCATTTGCCCGTTTGAACGGGCGGAAGCTTAATTCATCAAAATTATACATCGGTTTCCCGCGGCTTCTATACGAGCCATTCAAAGACTTCAATCCGCGACGCGAGTAAATTCAGCGCTTTCACGACGCAATCTCTTTCTCTCTCTCTCTTTTCATCGACGACTATGTAAATGTCGGAGAGAATGTACACTGAAAATCACTGTCTATTACGGGCTTTTTTCCCTCCATTGATGAGAGACACTCGCTCGATATTCCCCGGATCGGTCAGTTTTTCTTGTTGAATGTCATAATTAGCGAACGTCTATGCGGCGCGTCGATAACGGTAGAGCATGCTAATTTGCAGTTGCGTGTGTAGCTCTGTAGAGCAGTAGCGTTTCTGCGATACTCCCGTAATTTCTCGAGATCCGGAAATGCGACGTGAAAAAAAAAAAGTCACGACGCGCGAATAAACAAAGAAAACTGTACATTCGCAATGGCGGTTGTCGAACGGAGATGACGAGCAAGCGATCGATCGTGCAACAAAAACATCTCACAGCAGATCCTTGTCAATCGCTCGGCGTCGGTAATAATTACGACATAATTGACGCGGCAAAAAAAAAAAAAAGCCGCTTTGAACAAACAAGTTTCTTCTTTGCATAAAAATCACGCCACCTCTCCGAACGGAGCGAATACTTTTTATTCCTCAACCGAGCGAGCTATCATTTGCATAAAGAGAGCTATATTCGGAACGCGCGTATAATATAAAATAACGAACAACAGGAGAGTCAGACATCGAGAGCGTTTCTCGAACGAATGTTGATGGATATAATAGTTGGTGATTATCATAAAAAAAGAAATACGTACACGCGCGTTATGTAGGTACACGTGAACAGCTTTTAACCATCTCGGTGATCTTTTATTCTCGAAAGTATAAGATCGACGTGACTGTGTGGAGAGGAGAACACGCTTGTTCTTTTTCTTTTCTTCTTTTTTTTTTAAAGGAACATGACGAACACATTGTTGCGAGAGCTCTTTGTAACGCGCGCGAATCGTTCGCTTGCCGAATGAGTTTTGACAGGTTTATCTCTCTCTGAAAGAGGTATACGCGTGTAAGAGGAGATAACGGCAGCGTGTAGCCGCGCGCGAGAGAGAGAGAGAGAATGTTGGAAAAAACAGCAGTTGGCATAGAGAAAAGAGGAGGGAAAATAAACTAGTCTAGTTTAATTCGACCGCCGTGGCGGCGGCGGCGGCGACGCCACGTGGTGCCACGCGTAGTGCAGTTCGTAACCGGGAGAGAATAGAGAAATGAGTTCACGGGAACGACGAGACTTCTCAGTCGGGAAGAAACACAGACTGGGGGTTATTATAGATAGAGAGACATATGCACGGCATTTTCTAGGAGAAAAAAACCCGCCTGGCGAGAGAGATTGCGGCGAGAGAATGTGCGGCGGCAGCGGCGAAAAAAAAAAAAAAAAAAAAAAAAAATAAGCGTGGGAGCGAAGCGATCGAGAAGCGATGTATTAAACAAAGGAATTAGAACGTAGCCCGTGTACGTGACGGAAAACGTATAGTGCGCTGTTTTTTTCCGCGCACTATATTTGCAACGGAATAAACTTACCGCGCCGAGAGAAAGAGAGAGACGGCTTTTGTATTTTTATCTCTTTCCCGATATTTACGAGAGTCCGCAATATCATTCGATAGTTTCCGTAAAAGGAAACTCTAGTAATACTTTTTTTTGGCGGGGGGGAGGCTCTAAATATAAATCCCTTAGAGAGAAAGAGGAAAAACAGTGCATCGTTGCGGAAGAAAACAATATGTACACTTCTGTGCTTCCTTTGACAAATAAATTTTTCCCAAAGTCGTAGCTATAAAATTTATATCAATAGCTCGCTCAACTTATTTCGCGATTTAAAATTTTGTATCTAATTGTAAGATAATTTAACAAAAAAAAAAAAAAAACTCGAAACTTCCGTTTGATAATTATTAACAAACACTTGAAAACCGAACGTGTAGAATTTTACTCGTCTCTCTAAGAGCAAAATCAAATGTCAGCTGTACCGTTGACGCGCTCTCTCGGCTGAAACAATTAATTAACAGTTAACAGTTTTTGACAGCGATAACAGGATGACGTAAATCGTGCGCTAGTCATAAACTAAATTAGCTTTGTTACGATAACGACTCTGCAAACACCTTTTAATATGCGATATCGCATATTAAAGCGTCAGACAAAAGCGCCTGCTGCCGGAAGGGGGTTGGGAGAGATGAAGCGGAATGAGAGAGAAAAGCGGGAGAGATGATGAATCTTAAAAATCGCGCGTACATTCACTCTTTCTCGAAATTAAAAATTTTTTTCAAATCAACACAATCGCCGAAAGTGTGCCGATTTACGTTTTCCATTCTGTCCAGATGCGCGCAGTCGTAAAAACGCGAAGCGCACGTGTGCGTTTAATTTGCACATGCGTGTACCACCCATTCACGTGCAACATACGAGCGTTTCCGTACAAAGGAACTGTTGTATTACGTTATCGCGAGATATTCCGTTCGTAAACAAAGTCGCGCAGTAACAAAAAAAAAAAAAAGAAAAAAAAATACACAGGTTTTGTTCGCTGTTGCAATAATTATCTAAATTACGTAGTCTTATTGAATTAACGGGCTTTTACGCGAAAGCTTGCAAACAAACAAATTCCGAGTTAATTTAACTAGATGGCTCTCTCTCTCTTTCTCTCTCTTCTGGAAAAAAACCACACACGACCTGACTAGTCGATCTGATTATAGCCACTAGCCGTGCACAGCGGAACACAAACGTTCAAGCTGCTTTTGCGACATTTTTTTATTTACAACAAGCTTTTTCTGAAAAAGATTTCCGCGACAGAGGAAATAGCTACGTCAAATAAAAAAAAAAGTTGCAAAAGCAGCGTTAAACGATTGCGTTCTGTCGAACGTGTCCAATCATAGCCCGCGATCGCGACTCGATGGTGAAAAGAAAAAAAAAAAAAAAAAACAATCGCGTCGACAAAAATAGCTAGGTTACTGCGTGACCGCGAAAGCGCTATTTTCAACTGCCATCTCGCCAATCTCCGCGAAGGAATTGTCGCATAAAAATCATCGAGACACAATGGTTCCTCCGCTACGTTATCGCCCGTCGCCTTACGCAAACCGAAAATTTATAATGGACACAATCGCCGTTAGGTAAATTGTCAATTTTTTTATTCGCACATTAACCTAAAAAAAAAGAGTATTTACGTAGAATTTACATGGACAAAAAAGTTCGCATTTTGTTATTAAAATTGACTTGACTTCTCAGAGAGAGGTGACTCAATTATTATTAAATTTTAACCGCGACAATTTCTTTTTATTCGAGCCCCTTGAGATTAGATTTCGCGAACGAGCGCGAGGAGTCTTAAAATATAATCCCATTGCCACTTTCGAAACGCGTATCTGAAACATGTATGCAAATATATTCGGTCGTAAAAATGAAATAGAATCAACCGCGCGACGCTCTAAATTCGACGATACGAGGTTATTTGTCAGCATCGGGCAGTTATTTTTCCTAATCTCCGTGAAATATCTCGGTTGCTGCTGTTTATGCCGCGCGAACCGCTCCGGGAAATTTCATCCTTTCCCTGAGATTCCTCCTGATCGCAGGAAAATTCCGCTCCTGTGTTACGGAGCGGCGTCACTAATCGGACTATTCTGGATAACGGACTGGAAGGTGGTGTGCAAGCATATCCCGTTTTATGGCGACAAATACGAGAGAGAGTATTCGACGAGATAATGGAAACGATCCGGAAGGGTGAAACGGCGCGAACGACACGAACGACCGACGAGGCACGGATGACGAGATCCCGGGATCGTCGATTTGGAATTTCGACCGTTGCGCTTTTGTCGGAAGAAAACGAGCAAAAAAGTGTCGCGCTCGCGCGCGCAGATCTATATATTGAGAAATCTGTATAATAAAAATAAAACATCTCTTCTCTCGATAACAATCGAGCGTTTTGAACGAGATGACGAAGGGACGCGCGAACGAGAGAGGAACAAACAAAACAAAACAAAACGCAAAAAAAAAAAAAAAAAAAACCGCCCGAACAGGGACTTGAACCCTGGACCCTCAGATTAAAAGTCTGATGCTCTACCGACTGAGCTATCCGGGCTCCGACAACTCATAGCCCGGTGTCCTGTTATGGGTCGCATATTTGTCGAAACTGTTCACATGAATTTGAATAGCTCGAACTGCGCTCGTTCGCACATGAATTTGAATAGCTCAACGAGCAATACCCCGCTTAGCTGTCAGTCACTCGTGGAATAAGTTTAAATTGATGCGCAACAGGGGAAGCGAGAGCAGATTGGAGATAACAGCTCGTTATATTCAAATGCTCGAGAAGAGGGCAGATTTTTAATAAATATATAGGATTTTTATAAATATATAGGCGTGTGTAAATTTGTTTTTTTTTCCTACGCGTTCGAAAACCATTTAAAAATCCGCGTTCAACGCGCGCGCATTGTGCAGCAATTGGTGTTAAAACAATTTTTTTTTTTTCCACATTCGTTACACACAACCGAGCTTTCATTTAATTTCTCTTCCTAATTACTTTCCGTTTAAAACAATGTCAATAACCATTAACGCTTAATAGTTTCAGACATTACGCGCACGACTTAGTGCGCACGTTATCGCGCACCTCAATCCTTTAATTTATACTACTATCTTAGAGTTAGAGCAATTAGTACTATTCTCGCGGCTGCGAGTGAGAGATAACGTGTTCGGAAACATTTGCGGGGAAGATGGCATTCAAGACACGCCGTTACAAATTGCAACTAATGTCGCCGCGAAAGTTTATAATCGATCTCTGGATTAACTCTTGGACAAAGTCCCGCTATTTGGTCTAAAATTTTCAAAGTCCAATTATCGCGCGGTCGTTAATCGAAGAAATTTCGCAGAAACTGGATAAATATATATATGTTTTTTTTTTCAACTTATATGTATATATATATATATACTTATGGTATAAAAAAAAAAAAAACTACTTTTATCATATCTGACGTCAAGTATCTTTGATTTTTTATAACAAAGAATGAAAGCATCACTTGTGGGATCCTGTAGATAAAAATCAAGGCCGCTTTCAATAAAAGATATTGTCGTGTGTATACATACATATATGTATATATGATATGTATAAGGTCGCCTCACTCCATGACTCACTCGTAAACACGCCGTAACGTGTCGAAGTCCGGCGGCACATGGAGATCGGCGTGTGGAACGGAATTGTTAATTTACGCGTCATCGGGTTTTATCTTTCCGCGCGATAAGCACCGGACTCGAAATCATATGAGGCTGTGTGATGATGAGTTGCGTCTGCGAGTCCTGCCTTTCTTGCAGCGCGCACAACACATTCGCGCATTCGACTTGTGCGCATAGCAAAAACATTTCAACGTGATACGTCGTAAACACGAGGAATCTCATTACATCTCCTTAGAATGATAAATGCATCGCGGACAATTGAATGTATCATGTGTTCACATACCCGAGGTGTGTGTTTGCGAACTGCGTATGGGCGGTGGTCGACGCTCGCAAAATCGTCAAAGACGCAGTAATAGTTTATTACGGCCGTGACTCGCGCTCATGCTCGACCGGGGGGTCACAAGCCGCGCTGATTATCGCTGTAAACTAATTAAATATATTTCGTCGCCTTGGCAAAATGTTGTTTTGCACAAAAACATTCTTCTCGAACACTTTTCTCTCTCTCTTTCTCTTTCCGTCTCTCTTTTTCTTCGCAACTTTCTCGCGCCTCGCGCGCTTTGATAGTCGCGCTAAAATAACTTACCGCGCACGAGAAATCCTTGTGATCCACGCGCAGCATAGGCTTTTATCTACGGATTTTCTTCAACGCTAACGCGTTGTTTTTCGGTATAATTAACGTGCACTCTCGAGTCGTCGTGATTTATGACGAAAAATTTTTTTTTTTTTTTTTACGCCGCGAGCGATCGAATCGAAGTCTAAACATCCTGCAACAATGCGCCGGTTAAAAAACGCGCCTACTCTCTCTCTCTCTTCCCAGCGATATTACAAATGCGCGACAACGGGAAATGCACGGAGAGATTTTCCACGTTCTCGATAATATATTTATGCTTCCTCGCGAAATGATAAATTTGCCATTTCGGGATCGAAATCGCGAGCAAGTGGTGTTAAAAACTTATTACAAGAATTATTTTCGTTTTAAACAATGTTGAGAGGATATATCGAGAGATATTGTGAGCAGACCATAAGAGTCTCTCCTCTCTCTCTCTCTCTCTCTCTCTCTCTCTCTCTCTCTCCCTCTCTGATTCAGGGTCGTTGTCCAGAAGTAACACAGCGGAGTTTCCCAATGCAAAGATACCTGGCAGCGCGCCAGTGGCTTCCCGATGTGTCAACTTTTCAATATTAAGAGCGTTGCACGCGCGCGTTCTCGACAGCCGCTGCCTTGTTCAAAATAATTTCCCGACGTACACTTCTGCACAGCTGCAACGATAACCAACAGCTGGGCTGATCGAGGAATGATTGACAACGACGTTTCAGAAAGCGAGAGAGAGAGAGAGAGAGAGAGAGAGAGAGAGACTCATTATCAAAGTCAATATTTACAGCGCGCGCGCGCGCACATCATATCTTGGAATAAAAAATACCGCTTGTTTTTCTCTCAATGTTGAGATTTTTTTTCTCTTCGTTTGTCAAAAAGAAAAATATCTAAATTTAGATTAACACACATGTTGACGTTTTCAATTAAGCACACGCTCTCGGATCGAGAATTATCTTTGTATATATATATATACACTCGGGATAGATATATACATGTTACGTCACGTTATACCAACATTATTATGTCACTGTGTTGCATCTCGCGAGAGAAAACAAACTCGCCTCTCTCGCGCGACGTATATATAATTCCTCGTTTTATTGCGCCCGATCCTCGCCTCCGTTGCGTGATTTATAATATCGCGATGCGATTTTAACGACGGCGCGACGTGTGCGATTCTCGTGCACGATTTTTTTTTTAACCTTTCCACGCGGTATCTGATTTTGTCGGGCCGTGCGCGCATTACGCAACGTCGCGGCGATAACGCATCAGAAATATTTTCGCCCGATACCGACGATCTCCCACAAACGGGGATGACGAAATAACTGGCAGCAAATTGTCGGAAATTACCGCTCGATTTATCGATACACATGCAACATTGAGTCAAAATCGCGTCATTTTTTTTTTCGCTCCTCGATTACGTAGCGGAATTATACGGAGAGAGCGCGATAAGACCGTCCCGATCTCGAAAAAATATTTTCGAGAGCAACGATTATTGTGCGCGAAACACGATCGTTCGCTTAGACAGAATGCAGACTACATCATGTGTAAAATTATAACTGAATCAACCGGCTCATTTTATCCGAAGCCGTCTCTCAAACCTGTTTTGATCGACGTCCAAAAAGTACGGCGCATAGTGGTTAAACGTTCCACGTGTGACCTGGAAAAGAGGTGGATTTTCTACGGCGGAGACAAAGTTGCGCGTTTTCGACATTTTCCGCGACAACAAAACTGTGTCTCCCACATCTCTCGCGGGAACGTTTGATATCTCGAAGTTGCAAAGCTCTTTTTTTCTCACAAGGAACAAAACGCTCCGATAATTTTGTGTGGTTTCAGATTGCTTCTGTTAAAGCTCGTCAAAAAAATCGTAGTCGACATAGTGTCCTCTTTCCCTTTCTCCTCCCCCCCCTCTCTCTCGAACAAAGCTTCACAGGAAGAACCAAAGGTTCGATGATTAATCCGGAAAACACGACGATCTTTCCCGCGTATGTCAACCTGCGCTAAAAGACCCGGGAGAGAAATACGGGAAGGAACGACAAAGGAAGCTCACCGGCAGCCGCGTTCTTTCTAAGAAACCCACCGTGCCCAACGAGCAGGCATTCTCTTGGAAGGGTGCCAGCCACATCGGCTCGTAAATATAAACGGGCTACCCCCCTGATACACACTGATTCCCGATGACGCAATCTGATTGACGCGCGAATTGGCTTTAATCGCCAACGCGCGTCAAGTTCCAAGATTCCTCGTTTTCTCGTCTTTCCGATTAATTTTGCAACCGCCGAACAGTTTTGCAATGCCACATGTACAATAGTAATAAGAAAACACGTGATATCGCGAAACGTCGATCGCGACTTCTCTTTTAATTTTCGGACGTTTGCGCCGAACGAAACTTGTTGTCCGACGACGAACGGCCACCCGGGCGAGTAGCCCGGCTAGCTCAGTCGGTAGAGCATGAGACTCTTAATCTCAGGGTCGTGGGTTCGAGCCCCACGTTGGACGTATCTTTTTTTTTTGTTTTTCCCTCGCGGACTTTTAAATTCTTCGAAGCTGCTCGTTCGAAAATTTATTCGACAAATAAAAAACGCGCAACTTGTCCGTATCGAAGGAAGAGAGTGATTAAAACGCCAAATAACGTGTTTTTTTTTTTTTTTTTATTCGCGCGAATATTGATTTTTACTTATCTCGAAATGTATTTTTCCGAACAGTGTGCAAACACGTGAAATCTTCCCGCTGCAATCTTATCGAGGCCGGACCTTGCGAGAAGAACGTCGTTGAAGAGAAACGTCGCGCGTGATATTGCATTGGTGGTGGTTTTATATTGCCTCGCGATAGCGAGGCAACGCATTCGCCGATCTCACCGTCAATCCTCCCGATAATAAATCGCGTTGTTACACACAGCGAGTTCTTTTATTTTTAAGCGAACGCATCATGTGCGCGTTTTTGCGTTTCCTCGATACGACTGACTTGTTTTTTTCCACTTGCGTGATTTTTCAAATCTGTCGTTAATTAAGTACGCAACTAGAAAACTAAAATCCTAATTCGATCACAAATCTGCACCTACGCTTTCTCTCTCTCTCTCTCTCTCTTTGAGATTTTAAGTAATAAAAATCCGCTCTCGACGGTACTTCGAACCACGTTAACTTGTCGGTGCGATTACCTTACGCGAAACGCGTTCAATAGTCTATTCGCAGGTTCAATGACACATCTTTGTGTCCGATATCGCAGACGACAGTGCGTGAGGAACAGGTGCGCGCGTGTCGTTGCGTGCGAGACAATTCCGAGATGGACCGCGCCGAATGGAATGAGAATTTCAAACGGTGCGCGGAATAGAACACCGGGGGTGCCAGGTGTTTCGTGAGGTTTATTTTCGATCGCGGTTTCACCGCGAGTCGCCTCGGCGCGGATCGGTGTGGCGGATCCACATCGTAGTCCACGTCGTGTATTTTTAGTGATCGCGCGGCATGCGGCAACACCACCGCGACGTTTCGACACGACCCGAAATAAGATGTTTATCGAAACGCCCGCCCAGTTTGTCCCGACTTGGAAGGGGTGCGCGCGCTATCGGGAAATGTGAATCGAACCCACCGATCCTACAAAAATATAATACAATCGTTCGTTTTTGCGTGGTAAAAAAAACGAGATGTACAACTTTTGTTTAACGTGTTTTTCGATACAAGTTGGAAGATAATCAGATAAAATCGATTCATTATGCATTTAAATAATTTTTTTAATGTTAAAGGTCTCAGGGGCTACTTTTCTCCTTATCCGATCGGGCTGAACTTTTTTACTTTTTATGTTTTTAGCAATCGGAACCATTTTCGGAGCGACAAAATTCAAACAAAACTTTTCGCTAGGAGTAAATAAGAGATCCATCCTAATGTAAAACATACACGTAAGAATTATTTTTAACTGAGAACGCGCGCGAATAATTTTCCAGTATAGACAGCGCGATAAATTTTCTCTCGATTTAACCGAAAATCATGGAAAGCAGTAAGTTTCAAATATCCGAGACCGATTATTTTCGCAGTCCACTCTAGAACTCTCGCGATTATTTCGGGCGGCAGCTACATTCCACGCACGCTTCCGAGGACTACGTCTTCTATTAAAAACGCGGCGGCGGGGTCGTTCACCTGTTCACAACGACGTTCAAAATTGCGCACTTCTTCTTATCGAGATTGCGAAAAGATGCGGCAAGAGACATTGATGGCACGTCTCCGACCGCGCGTCGTCTAATCCTCAATCGCCGTACTTGATCAAAGAACTCGTCCGCGGCACAATTTTTGCAGCGCAATTATTTCGACGCGCGGAGCGCGAAAGTGAGTTGCCGAGTCTCGATTAGAGTTTATCTCGTCGCGGCGATTAGATATTTTCCGAACCTCATGCGCATGTTGCGCGCATTTATTGAAATGAGGCGATCGAATCGTGATTCTCTCTTTCTCTCTCTCTTTCTCGTAAACATCAGGCGCGCCTTTATTTATATTCGCGGAACGATCGATCTCCGCGATGCCATGAGAGGGCACACACGATGACGTTTAAGAAAAATGCTCAATGATGTATTCGTCAATGTGCGAGCAAATGAGATCTTACGCGAAAGTTAATTAAAACTTTTTTTATCTTTTTTCTCGCGCGATTATTTTACTCTTCTCTTTCGAGAGAGAGAGAGAGAGAGATAAGGTTCATAAAAGCTATATTATAATATTCAGTATATCAATGAAGAGAAGTGTGCGATTCAACTTTTACATTTCTGCGCTTCGCATAAAAGAAATGACACGTTCTTTTCTGCACGTAAACAATGCGATTGAATTAACGTAACAAAATTAACATTTGTATAATCTGATTAAGCTCGTGCAAAAGTTCGAGATCGCATTTTCGGTCGGTTTATTTTATTTCCCCCGAGATAAAGGAATCAGGTCAATGGTGCCGAAACTCAGTCGTTCTAACATTGCGACGGAGGACCGACGGAGGAGATCTGACAAAGCAGAAACTACACGGAAGTCCAAGCTGCTTATTGACTTGTTCTCTCTTGCCCGATTCGTGAGAACACGAGTGGCGGCAGATGGCAGAGGATTCCGCGGAAAAGTTCATTCGAAGAAACTTCAGAGGAGAGAGAGTCTCGAGAGAGAAATCCATGTGCTCGTTGATTCCCACTTCGGGTCCGAGAGAAACGGAGAGACCAGAGGCGATTTACTGTTTATCGTTGCGCATTGAAGTATAATGCGCGAGAAAAACAATTCCGCGAAACTTCATCGCGCGACTGTGAAAAACGATAGTCCGCGAAACAAAAGAACGTAAATTGAAAAGCTGAATCATTGACTTCGGTCGCGAATTAAAGGGTTTTTTTTTTTTTTCGTGGCGTTTTGTTGCGAAATTTGACAGCGTTTTGTGTCAAACTTTGCATTTTCAAATGGAAAGATTTAATCGTCGGCAAGAGCACGTTATGGCGCGCGTATTATAAACGTAGCCGAGTGCAAGAGGTTAAAAAAATAAACGTCAAAAACATGTGTCCGAAGATACGAATCTCTTGAACGAGCGCTCGTTTTAAGCTAGCGATCGCGCGCGCGCGCGATGCCGTGCCGCGAGGTGTGAAAATCAACATAAAAGAATCGATTGCGAGTAAACAAGACATTAATTCTTTTGCTTGCTTATGCGCTGCATAAATTTACTTATGTCTGTCTGTGTGTGTGTGTGTGTGTGATTTGATTCTTCGGTAATTTGTTTTTTTTTCTTTTCGATGCAAAATAATTTGCTTATACAAAATATTCGCAAACGCTCGAAATAAAACGTCGCTGCTTCTAAACGCGGTCGCGCGTATCTGCACCGTTTTGCGCGTATCATTCTTAGCGCAGTATATTATTTTGTCATTTATTTGCATTTCAATCGTACATATAGTTGCGACGACGACGTCGGAGCGTTTCACGAGGCAGACTCCGAGTGTAGAGCGGCGAGGCACGAGGCTATCACGTGATAACTCGATCGAATCGGAGTGTCGAGTACACAGCAGCAGCAGCACAGCAGCACCCTCGATGTGGGTGATGAGCGGATATTTTCGAGTATACCTGGCCGTCTACACCTTGCCTGAATGTTCGAGCGCCATTTTCGAGACCGTCTATATCGAGACCGGAGCCGCGACATAAAATAACGAGACGGGGAGGGGAGGAGGTGAGGAAGAAAACAGAGAGAGAGAAAGCAAAGTCTTATCTCCAGAAGAAAAAAAAAGAGAGATCGAAGATATGCACGATCTTGCTTCTCGATCGCTTATTTCTTTTGGCGCGAATAATATAGAATAATAATAATAATAATAAAACGAAAAACAATAATACGCAAAATATACACGCTGTCATAAAAGTCGCGAGGCGTGTCCGCGTCGCGGAAGATTAACAAACGCAATAATTTTTCTGCCTTGGGAAACGCGCGGCGGATAATTCACAGACGAGACGGGATTGAGAAAGAAAGAGAGAGAGAGAGAGAGAGAGCGCAAGAGATTGCTGTTTGTGCTTATTTCTCCTGTTTGCGTTGGCACGGGAACGTCTCCGACGCCACAAGCATCAAGTGGTTGTGCTCCACATTGTAAAAGCGTGTTGAACTACTGCGAATGCCGAATTTATAGATAGCAGAAATAATAAATGTCCGCGTTTACGGAGCGTAACACGAGCGTTATAAAACTCATTTCGCGCGTATCCGCGCGCGACGTGAGTTCTTTACGTAACGTTCTTTAGGACGAAGCGTCGATTGCAGTTTTTTTTTTCTCAATGCAATTAAGAAAGAAAAAAAAACACGTTCGATTTTACCGTCAACTTTAACGTTTCGATTTCGAGCGAGATGTTCGCCGCGGGGAACACAGATGTTCTTCTCATTCTCGTGCGTCTCTTTGAAGATAGACTTAAATATCCATTAAACGGATATTCAAGCGGACTTAAATAACTGCTAAACAGACGTCGATCATTGTCGGATGCAAAAATATATATCGGCCTCTTCTATTATCAGATATTCGTTCAAGAGCGTTTTGCACTTTCTTGCGGCTCTTTGATAATTATAGCTTGCGCGCATTTTCACAAATGATCGT
>QVNZ01012397.1:0-11389 GCA_014825645.1 Pseudomyrmex dendroicus | reverse complement strand
TCTCTCTCTCTCTCTCTCTTTCTCTCTCCGCGCGCAAAACCCCGCATCGATTCTTTTTACATTCTCTCGCCGTGTTCATGCAAGAATTATACCGTTGATTGAATGTAATCGTTATTTCGCCACGCCGACATGGCAATGACTTTCCTGCGTGTGTACCGTCGAGTGGTGGGTGTGTCCCGATCATTTTGTCACGAGTTTTTCGCGAAAACGCGGCGCGACTCGGAACAAACGATATAATCACACGATGCGATTTAAAAATGCGCTATTTTTTCAATCGAACGTTCGCGGAAAATTTTTTTCTATAATCAATAATAACGCGGAGAAACAAGACTGTGTGCTCGCGCGTAGAAAAACAAGCTGTGACGATTAATATTCCGCCGCGTCTGAAATTAGACGACTCGAAATATGTGTCGTCGAGAAATACATTCTCAGAAAAGTAGCGTGTGTGTTTCAAAACACATATAATTGTGTGTGTGATCTGTCACGTAGGTACGCGCATCGACGTGTACTTTTTAATATCTAGCGACGCGCGAACACCACATGAAAAATTGTATGGAATTATCGCGACAATTATTATATTTGCATAAGGCGATACATAATAAATCCCGTCGCAACGCGAGATGTAGGCGAGATGTATCGCGAATTTATGCGTCGTGTAAATCCGCGCGTTGCGCAACAACGAAAGCTCAAAGCGACGAGAGCTCGCGCGACAATCACAGATTCTCTCTTTGTGCAACGTGTATTTTCGCGCGCAAACCGGGTGAACTAGTTAAAATTACAGATACAAAGCTCTCTCGCCGCGAAATCGCAAAATATTGTCGGATTGATTTAATTCCATTTCAGTCGGTCAGATTTTCTCAATCCTTTTTGCAGAGCTTACGGCTCTGACGTTAATTAAAATTAAATTTCGGACCGGACTATTGGGAGTGAGAAAGAAAAAAAAAAACAAATTCGAACTGCAAAGGGATAACAATCGGAAATCTGAGTAATTAAAACGAGAGCTCTTCGCGACTTCGATAATAATATAGCGAGCTCTAAATGCGGACGTACAATAACTTGAATGAATATAAAATCTGAAATGTAATGTTGTTGCAAGATAACTGGAAATCCGATCCATCGCCCATTAATAATAATAATAATAATAATTCCGTTGCGAAGTAGATCGCGCGAACGGTGCAATTATCACCGTAAGCTGGGAAAATTAATTTCACGCCGCGTTACGTTCGTCTTGAAGGGGGGAAAAAGGAAATAAATTTTACACTCTCTTGTCAGCTGTCAATTGATAAAATATCGCGGAATTGTTACGTATTATATATCTCGCGTTTCTCGAATCTCGTTACCTGCGGTAACCTAACGTTCGTAGATTTTTTTTTTTTTTTTCAATCAGTGTTTTACCCCCGAGGAAAAAGTGACTGTCGAGAGCGCGGCGCGCACCGTTCGGCGCGTGCAACGTATTTACGAGAATTTATTCCATTCATTATTTCCATAAAAGACGAGAGCGCGCGCAACGTGGGAAGAAAAACGAGACGTTCTCCGCGGACAGACGAGCGCGCGCGCTGATTGTCACGTAACGAGCAAATTTAAATCTTTATCGCGCGCGCTTAGGTGTCTCGGGTTTCACACGCATGATTGTTGCTTGCATTTTAATTGAACGCAACAATGGTCTGACGCAGTGGTCTCTCGTCTGCGTCGTTATGTTCTTTCGCGAGTCCTCGCATCCACGACCGGGATGATTCAGTGAACTCTACGCGCCGGCTGCGTATTAAATTTTATCGCCTTTGGCATCTTTACGGAACGCATCTCTTTCCAAATGACTCGGTGATCTTTCGACTTCAAACGTTGTCGAAGAGCCAAGTTTTTTTTTTTTTTTTTTAAACGTTTGTTTATAATGTCAAGCATGGAAAATTAGCATAAAATCAATTTGAAAGGTTATTCTTTTGAAACAACCGCGTTGCTGGAAGCCGAGCTTCTTCAGCAACGCCGCGAGCGTTGTGGAAATTTTATTACCATCGGGCGAGGAATAACAATCTCGCGTCGAATAACCAATAAGAAAGTTTGCGGATTTCAGCACGGAACGAGCTCGCAGCGAGTGAAAATCGGTAATTGACGCGGTGACGACAAAGAATTCAAGTCAAGTGCAGCAGCCGCGACTCGAGGCCCGCGTGCTTTTTGCGAAATTTTCTTCGCCGACTGAATGCGGATCCGTTCGTTCGCGCGTGCCTTCACGCGCTGTGTTTAATTACCTTCTTGTCGAGCTGATTAATAGTCCGGTCGCGTGAACTCTGTCGCGACATTCCTCAATTCTTACGTTGCCGCGCAGGAATTCCCCGATTTTTTTTTCTTTTTTTTTTTTTTTTTCGTCGTTCCAAGGAGAAGTTCGTCGGTCGTCCCGCGCATTTCGCGCGATTGTCGCTCGATCGGCGCGACCGAGCGCGTTCAATTATTATCCTTCGGAGCGAGCCAATCGCGCTTCGATTTACGCGTGCCGGCTCCGACGTGACGTTGCGGAATTCCTTTAAATCGAGAGTGGCGCGGAACACAAACCGCGCAAAAAAAAAAAAAAAAAAAAAAAAAAAAAAAAAATAGATGGCGCGAACGATAAAAGTTAATTGAATCATTAATCATTGGAATAGTAAATTATGAATCATTCATCGATATTAAACGATCCCGGAAATTCAATCGATCGAAGTTGCGCAACGTGTTTTATAAACATTACAATAAAGTTCTCGTTATTAAATCTCTTGCGCGAGATCTCGCGCGCGCGCCGTTTATGAGCAGAATGCAATTATCTCTAATGCGTATCGGTCGCGCGCATTTTGTCGCCTACGCGAAAAACACATGCGTCTTTCTTCGTCGACAAAACGGAACGGAGGAGATGCGGGAACAAATAGACGCGTTTTGCACAACTGCTGGCTTCGCCGCATTGTGTTTGTTCTGTTGCATCAGTGCTCATTTGGCATTAAATATCCTCATCGGCGCCGCGTGTCGGTCTTGTTCGTCAAAGTATAATCGATCAAAGGTGTCGGACAGAAAAATTATCGAGAGGAGTTTCGGAAATTGATAACGACAACAACTTCGTTGTAAAAAACGCAATTGTCTCGTTTTATTTACCAACAGAAATTGAAACTGAAGAGGAAAACGACGTATTATTGGACACTCGCGCCGCAAGCAGCTTATCACTTAGACCGCGACAACTTGATTTCTCTTGAGAGCGGATAATTAGTAGAAAAAAAGAAATAAGCAAACGGGACGCATTGACAAGCGGCGCATTGTTGCGGCGAAGTTATTGGGTCAGTTTCCGCACACGGTGTAACGTAAAACCACCGCGCGCGCGGCGAAGGTGCACGTAGCCGTAAATATTGGTTATACGTGAGAGTGGAGCACATAATGCGCAAGTATCGTAAAGCAGAGGCGAGGGATATATACGCAGAGTAAACACGCGCCGGAACATCTATGTAAACATGTCGGGGCCTACCGAGTGAAAGAAGCACATGTTTTTTCTGGAGCCGCGCGCGGACTCCAAAAGTTCTCCTCGGCGCGGGAGAAACTCCGTGCGGCATCAGTGACGATCAACACGTCGAACGGATTCGGAGTTACTTGTCAAAAAGAAGGCGAAATATATTTACTTCGAGTTTTCAATCGGCGTTTACAACTTAATTTTACATTGTAAAATTGTCTTCGATACATTTCTTTCGCGCAAGCGCGAGAGAACGTGAATCGCACGTTGTTTTTTTTGCGCGAATATGATAAATACGCCGACACGTGTGACACGCGCGATATCGTATCACACGATGTGTATTTAAGTTGATTAAATGCTAATTATCTCTCTCGTCGCGCTCTGTGTAAAATGTCGAAAGGCGCGACACGAAAATTCCTGCGTCCCCCTCTTCCTTTCCGATGCGTCCGCGTGGCGCATTAATTATTTATGCGGCCGCTCAGGCGTGACGCGAGTGATACGTCAATTTTTTTTTTTTGCGACAAACCGTTCGATCAATCAAAATACGCGACTTGCCGTTTATTTTTGTGTACTCGGGGTTGACATTCGCTTCTCTCCGTGTGCGAATTCGCAACACGCGCCGCGCGATTAATTACCGATCATTTGCGTCGACGATTGTGAATCCGACTAATGGAATATATATGATTTTTTTTTTTTTTCACCGCGAGCTTAATGACAAACGACGGTCGGAGCTCCGATGTCTAATGGACTGTAAAGAAAAAATGAGTCCGAGTGTCGCGCGCGTTACCTCCGCGAGACATTGTATCGAAATAGATCCGCGCGCAAACGACGGATCGCTATCTGTGACACACCTGTGTATTTGCATTGCCGCTTGCAAATTCTCCGCCGAGATGTATATTCATTAACTCTGTGTGTGCGCGCGTAACAAAACGCTCGGAGCGCGCAATCAACGATCGCCACGTGTATCGGCTGTATCCAAATGCAAAGAAACGATTTTTGAAGAGAACCACATTTCGTTCGAGAAAGCTAAACACGAAAGTGATTTATATCCCGGGCCGGAGGAGAACAGCCTTGAGTTATAATTGAGCAACACAAACTCTCCGGTTCGTCGTTGACGAACAATCGTTTTTTTTTTTTTTTTTTTTTTAATGAACGCTCGCGGTTCTTTATCGGAGGTTCGCGCCGCCGCTCTCGATCCGACCGAAACGGCATAATTATTACAAATTGCTCCGCGTTAAGCAGTGACAAGCGCGGCTAATCAAGCGCGCAAAGTAGAGTCTCTCGCGCGCATTTCCCAGCGGTCGCGCGCGGATAAATTGGCTTATATATCGCGCGCTATTCGGGATAATTACCGGCGACGCGGTGAGCGAGCGGAATAAATCATACTTTACGACGAGCGGCGCGCGAGAAGCGCGTTTTCGCGCGTATTAAAACCCCGCTTTTCCGCGACGCGCGCTTGTAAATTGGGTGCACGACGTCTCTTTCATCTGGTGCGAAGCTTTTACGTCTCGGCGACCTCTCTTCGCGGTCTCTTCGTGTGTGTGTGTGTGTTGCATTCGGAAGTTACGAACGCGACCAAGTTACGCGCGCGCGATTAGATCGGGCATCTTATTTTCGCGCCGAGTCGAGTTTTAATTGCTCGCCGTATATCTTTTCTCTGTTTTACCGCGTCGAAAGTATTTAAAGAGATAACCTCGATGCGGCGCGGCGCGTCTGCTGCTTATACTTGAGTCGCGAGTTTTTCTCCTCGGCCGTTGCGCAAGCAACGAGATCTGTGCGCTCGTAATTATCACATCCCCGGGAGGAGATGGCACAATCGTCATTCAGGAAAAAAAAAAAGCCACTTAATCGCGAGCGAGCGATGGGATGTGATACTTATGTCACCGCGGCGCGCCACTAATTTCTCACGAGCGCCTTTCCGGTAAAGGAGCGCAGCCGAGTTTTAACACGCTCTCTTCTCCCGATGTGGAGATCCACGCGCGGTAAAAAAAACGAAAAGCCAATGAGAGCGATCGTAAAAGTTTCCACAAACTCGACACCCACGCCCCGGGCCCGAACTATGTTCGTTCGTTCGTTCGGAGAAGGGGTTTTTTTCTTGGAGTTTTACGATGTCGCGAGCGATATCTCAAGAGCGAATTTTACGCGCACTAATTTTACGGTCACGCGTCAGGTTCGCTTTTACGGTTCTTTGAGAGAACGGCTCTTCAATTCACGTGCGAGTAGAAATATCTGATATGGGGTCCGCGTATATGTCGAGCTGTGTCGCTCCCTCTCGCGCGCTCTCTGAGGTCGACCTGTTCATTTCAGTCTTTAGAGCGTCATTCAGACAAGACGCCGTCATGTACGCGCAACACTAACACACGCACTAACACGGTCCGTCGCGTGGATGAAGTCTAATTTCGCCAAGCAAAATGTAACTAAAATTGTAGAGCGTGTACAAACGAACCTGACGAGCGAACTGTGCGGCGCGGCGTCTCCTTATCGGGACAAATTAGGGCGAATTGAGCGATTAATTTTATGGTAACCGCCGGAACGAGCGTCTCGCATGGGTCGTGACGCGAACATAAAGCTCCTTTTATGGCTGCGGGTTTTTCGTCGACTCGAGTGCATTTTTGTTTCGGGAGGGGCCACCCAAGATTCACGTTCGCAAGCTCGCTCCAAGAATCGGCCGCTCGCGTTAAAACGGAGAGATAAAATTGTTTTCACAACCGGGGAATTAAAATTTCGACAATTAAATCTGTGAGAGATTTTTTTCGACCGACGGTAGTAAGTCGTGCGAGATTAAATCGACGGAATAATGTACGTGGGAGAGTTTTATTTAAATTTATTATGCCCTTCGAGAGGAGATGACGACGACGACGCACACATGGGTGAGAAGACGTGGGTGTGCCGCCGTTGTTAGCGTATTAAAGCATTAGCGCGTAGCGGTACATTAATAACCGAGCGCGAGATTTTACGTGGTCATCGGGCTAAATTACGTAACCGAGTCGCGGTTATAATTGATCGCGCTTTGTATACGCGCGGCGCTCGTATCACCGCGCGTATGATGGCTTGTTGTAACTAATTGCGGGGACGCTTTAATGGGACTCGAGACCTCTGATCCGTCTGATCTAACAAATTGCGGCTGCGCCCGTTCTTCTTGTTTTTCTCGGTGGAATCTCGAGAACGGATCGCGTGGAAAAAAAAAAACCAAAAAAACGTAATCTCGCGATTACAGCGCAGAGCCATTTTCGTTCGAAAATTCGCGCGACTGTGTATTTTCCGAGATTTGGTTTCACACTACGCGCGCGCCAGCGACGTCACAATGTATATATATATATATATATATATATGTTGTATACACGTTTTTTTCAAAATTACACATAACCGCGAACCAATCGAAGTCGCGACACAAATAAAATCAATCGGCGGCGTCGCGACGGCGACAACAAACATCGAGACAAATCGCGAGAATCGACTCTGATTCTAAACGCGCGCGATCACCAATTATTACAAACGAGAGATTATTATACGCGACGGTTCTTCGCGTCGCGGTTTTCCAGTAACGACAAAGTTAATTATCTCCGTTCGTGTAACACGGCAACAAGACGGCGCGCACAACCCGGCGGGAAAGGACTTAATATATACGCGCGATATATATATATATATATGTATAAAATAAACACGTACTCGCCGGGTATAACTGGAATGGCCGTAAAACGAATCAAAAGTGAATTTTACGATGTAAACGTCGGGACGGCGGCGGCGGGCGGGGAAACGTCGCGCCGGCCGGCGGCTTAATGAGTGATTATCGCTGCTCACTCGCCTCAGACGTGGTTGTTCATTAAGGAGTCTCCACGGCCACCGCGATTGTCCTTTCCTTCCCTCGTCAGTGCGGGAATTCCTGCCGGGTAATGAATCGTCGCGATATCTCGCTTTGCTCGCGACACCCGATGCTCATATCGCGCGGATCTTGGCGCCAGAATTCTGAAACTTGCTAAACGCGCGAATCACGTCGTTCCTTGTCTCGCGCGCGATTTCGTAATCTCCCTCGCTGATTGTGAAACATTGTCGGCTTTTATGAATGACGATGAGAGAGAGAGAGAGAGAGAAGAGTGTCTTTTGTAAACACGTGTTCGATAAATCAGCAATCGATTTCCGTCAACACATCGTCGATCGCTTTTTTTTTTTTTTTTTTTTTTTTTTTTCCAATTGCACGTATCGATATTCGTTGCGAAATGTTTCGTGTTCAAAAATAAAAAGTCAAGAGAAAAAGAACGGAGAACCAAGCGGTTAAAATAATTTTACTCAGGCTATAACAACAACAACAAACATAATAATAATATAGGGAATCATATCGTATATTTTAGCTACATCATATTTTCAAATGTTGTTGTTTGTTTGACGACTGAGAATTCTCATAACTCGAGATGGTATATTGTGCGACGCGACCTAGAGATAAATTGTATTTTACGTCTCTCCCTCGGTGTATTGATTGCCTATCGATAGGTCGAACGGCAAAACAAGAAACAATCATCGAGATATATAACGTTGAAAAGCAAAGCTGCTCGCAAAAAGAGACGCTCGAAAAAATTACGCGCTCCAATGATAGACGTTGGTATCGCCGATAAATTGCGAAATGTACAAGTTTCCGTAGTTAATTAATCAAACTTATCATATTTTAATCAACAATTTCTTGTATTCAAACAATTCAATTCCAACGAGGATTCCTACGGTCATAAATTTAAATTTTATAGAGGTGTAAAATTGAATAATTTGCATATGAGATGCAAATCAAGCGTCTCTGGAATAAATTTTCGAATCGAATTTGATTCGAATTTCGCGTGTGTAATTTACACGTTAAAAAAATACGTTCCGCACGTACCACATCCAGCTATTGGTAAAAAAAACTCTCTAGCTGGACATTACATTAGCTTAAAATTTTTTATAAATAAGTAAAAAAATCGCTTGTACATCTGTATTTAATTTTGCGTCTTGATCATTATTATTTTTATTAGTAATCTATTCTTCCAAGTGTGATCTTCTTGTTGAAGATCGCTAGCCAAACATTCGGTGATTCAAGCCACAAACTTAGAAACAGAGCACGTCGTATCATGTAGATCAATGATTCGTGAAGTCGCAGCGGGGCATCGTCGTCGTCGTCGTCTCGCTTATGAATATTACATGCCATTCCATTGATTAAATTTCCGATTCGTCGGGCGTTAAGCCAGATGATGTGGTGCACGGGAGCCGCGACGGAATTTTCGTGGTTTTTTTTTTTTTTTTTTTTTTTTTTTGTTAACTCTGCTATCCGCCGAACGTGTGCCGTCTCACGTGGTCGCCATCAAAACGTGAGTGCCATAAGAAATTCCGTGCGCGGCGCGCGCACAGAAACTTCTCGTGTATTCCGCCGAACGAGCGGAAATCGATCGTTACACACGAGGAGTCGTCTCTCTCTCTCGATCTCGATTCGAGGAAGGAAGTTTCGTGCACTTCACATAACCGTGTCCTTTCCCCAAATTGTATGGGGGGGAACACCTTCCCGATCCTTTGCGAGATCCCGTACTAGGCCGCGCGCTGAATGGCACGCAGTCTCGCTTGCTTTGTGCGTGGGCGAGCGTATTCTTTCGTGAAGATCACTCCTACCTGCTCTTTCCTTTCGCTCTTGGAAACGTATTCCATTGAATCCGCGCGCGTTTTGCATCTCGATGAGATTCACGTGAATTGCACTTTGCAACCAAGTGAAGCTCCCTTCGTTCTCCCCATTACCGAACTCGTGCAAAACTCTCGTTATAACTTTTACATTAACTGCTGTAAGAGAGAGAGCTGCGAGCATAATAAAAAAAGTATCTAAAAGTCATTATTAACATTGCGAGAGATTCACCTGGCGCCTTTGCGGCCGAATTGATAAAGCACGCGGAAAGAATGCGGAAAGTCTGGGTCCGACTCCTCGGCCAAGATTGTCTTTTCGGAATAAATTTTCTTAAATTTTACAGGATAGTAAATTGGGTGTTTTATGTACGTGTGCAAATCAAGTATCTTGGATGAATTTTTGAATTGAATTTGATTCGAGTTTTCATGTGTCAATTTATACGTTCGAAAAATATATATTTGTGCGCGTGCATATTGCGCTCGCATCGATCCTTAGTTGGAACAGAAAAAGTGTGATTTTTCTTTATGAAAGAAAAATGTGAACGTATAAAATTGGTAAAACGAATAATTTACACGTTGCAGATCTGCAAAGCATCCCAGATAAATTTTTGAATTGAGTTTGACACGAATTCCCATACGTGTCACTTTACACGTTTAAAATATACATATTTATAAATAAAAATATTTGCGCGTGCATGCAGCGTATTGGCTAGCATCGACCTCTTTTTAAACAGAAAAAGATATGATTCTTTTTGTAGAAGAAAAACTAACGTATAAAATAGGTTAAATGGCTGATTTACGTATTGGAGATGCAAATTAAGCATCTGGGACGAATTTTCGAATTAAATTTAACCCGTCGTCACCACATCTCAATTCAGTTGTCACCACACTGGTGCAATTTTGCACTTCGCGTGTTTGAAGTTGAATAACTTTCCAGTAATAAGTTGACAAATAATTTAAAACTAGTGAAAATAGGGATAAAAATTTCTCAGAAATTGAATGGAATTAGTTAAAAATGTTAAAAAAATTCTTCTTAGTGAAAAATGAAAAAAATAAAAAGACCTTTTTGAAAAAATCGTGTTTTTCCAATTTTCGTTGGTGCACATATGCGCCGGTGTGGTGACAACGGGTTAATTCGAATTTCCACGTGTATTAATTTACACGTTCAAGGAAAGTAAATAAATATATAATTGCGCATCCGGCGTATTAAACGTACGTTCAATTACACATATATTTATTTACTCCCCTTGTAATAGTTTGGTGTGTAATTAAAAATAGTAACTCTTACAATTGATCAGACAAACACAATAAATCAACCTAATCTAATCTACTCCCCCCCCCCGTATCAACCTTGATACTTAATTGTAAAAAAAGCGAAACTATATTGCATAACGCGACTTCGCGACAGTCTACGATAAGATCTTCGTGTTAAAGTCGGTTACGCGCGCGTGTGTATTTTTCTCCAGTTGGTTCTCAGAGAGCGAAAAAAAAAAAAAAAAAAGAAGAGCGAGATAAAGTCGAAGGAAAAATACACAAGCAATATCCACCGTACGCCACGGAACTTAACGAAGTAACGTAATACCGATAAAGTAAACTTTATTAAGACCTTATATTCCAGCGCGCGCGCACACGCGCTCCATTACTCGCAAGGCAAACAGGATCCCGTGGACTTTTTTTCATAATGACTTCATCCCTCGCGCGCGCGTTAACTCGAATCGAAAGGTGGTAACGTGTTATTTGAACCGATCGCGCGCGTCTCGAGCGCGACGCTCGAAATTGCCTTTCCTTTTCTTCGAAGGGTCTCCCCGAAGGGTCTAATGGAAACCAAGGTGTGGCACACGATTCGCGCCATACGATCTTCATCGTTAGTGTAAACAAAATTAACTTCCCGATGACCGGTCCTGATTGCCGGTCCCAGGAAAGTCTCACGCCCCTCCGAAAATATTGATTGACGAACCGGGGTTGTAATTAAGGGGAATTTACGCGAAATGCAACACGTCACACGCGATTTTCGCCGTTCGTGAAATTCGTCAATTAGCAACGCGTAATTTCACAAATATAGTCACAAAAATTTCAACGCGGAAATATGGCAGAGAATAATTTCTCGCGTGATAATGACCGTTGACAAAGATGCACGTTCGCTAAGCGCGAAGAGTCACGGCTGGTTGGACTCGTTAATTCGACGGTTGAATTCGCTTTGAGATACGCGCGGATGTACGACAGTCGGTTTAGTTACGACTTGCGCCGGGGGAGGAAATATTTTTGGATTACGATGCAACTCGCGTTCGTTGGATACGCGCG
>QVNZ01012379.1:0-15177 GCA_014825645.1 Pseudomyrmex dendroicus | reverse complement strand
TAAATTCGCGCGAAGCGGAATATATATATTTGTCGGACGGTGCGAATCCAGCTCTCAGGGCTGGTTTTTCAAGCCCTATCGGCCATCGGTGGATATCTCTCTCTTCCGCGTTCGAACCCTAGCCTCCGAGAGTCAACCCGCCCCTGCCGTCGCCCTCTTTTGGACCTCGGAGCCGGCGGCGAATGGGGATCCTTCGCGAAAGTTTACGCGCCCGACACTGCTCGAATAGACGCCTGAATTTCCCCGGTGAATTGTGCGGACGTAGTTGTATGTAACTATGTCGATTCCTCGGGGACGTTGCCGAAGTGTCAGTCCCAGTCATTCGGTTGAAATAAAATCTGCTTCTCCGCGCTTCACCGGAGAAGAAGGAGACGCGACGCAATGCTCCCTCCTCTCCCGCGTTATTGAGAAATTCGAAGTTGTATCGAAAGAGAGCGATATTCAAGTTATTCCCGCGATCGTCTAATTAAAAAACGAAACATTCCGGACTAATGTAATTGATTTCGAAGATATTAATTGCACGGAGCAATGCGAATATGAATATCGCGTGAGTGGCAATTTTTTTTTTTTTTTTTTTTATACACACGGAAACCGTATGTACGTTTTTACACGTCTTCATCGTGGAAAATCCAAATCTAAAGCAACATCAAAAGGATAAGTTAACGGGAAAGTGTTTTCGGAAGCGTCTAGACACGGAGTGAACGTTTACTTTAAGGGCGATAGAAACCGCGCCACCGAAGATATCCGAGAGAGCGCACACGGGTCTCGCGAGACGTCCAATAATTTCTCCGTGCTCGCACACGCGAATCCGCTTGCGGCAAAAAGAAGCCAAATCGAGCGGACGCTCACCCTAACCCATGAAGAAATAAAACACGTGTTTCATGCGAGCGAGATCGGATGTATCAAGAAGTTTTCGTGTTTGCTGCAGTTAACCCCGGGGAAGTCTCCGGGGGGATCGCGACATTGATTTTTCGCTAAACTCGACTCGGTTGCAAGGCTGTTTCGCACCATCCGCACATGTACACACACGCTCGCGTGCACATCCCTTCGAACCAGCGACAGTATTAAATTGTTTGTTCAACAACGGAAAATACATTTCGTATTCCGCGATATGGAACCGGGCACAATCGGTTTTTGCATCCGTCGCGCGAGCCGGAATAAGGCGATATTCTTCTCGCGCCCTACACAACAGCCCTTTTCGTCGGGGAAAAAGACACGGTTCACAAAAGAAAACGGTAACCTCGTCATCGATACTTTTCAGCAAAATCCAGCCGAAAGAAGTGGAAACAGCCGTTTCATCGGCATGGTGGAAGTACAAGAGTACGAAACTTTCTTCTCCCGGGCGGCGGAAAAAGGGAAATCCGATATTCAGTCGAAAGGTACGCGCGCGTCGCTTCGAGGTAAAATTACGATCAAAGGGAGATCGGCTGTGTGGAATAATAGTTGTATCTTTTATCGCGCTGAAATGTTTTCTTTAGCGATAATACTTTACGACGACGACGATGGCGCGTATAATGGGCTTGTAATGGAGATCTGACGGTTTACAGACGGTCGCCTGTTCGTTTTCGTTGCCGTTTCCATTATGAGATTCAATACCACGCCAAAGCCGCGGCGTATGCACAGGCAGATTGTATGATGCAAATAGCGCGATGCATATCTGCGCGTTTATAGTTACGAATTTCTATTTCTTTAAATCACGGTCGTATTCGACTTTTGAAAGCTCACAATGGAATATTTTGAGGAGATACTTACACATTCCAAAAAAAAAAAAAACAAGTTTCTGAAATTCGCAAGATAAAAATTTAACATTCTTTTGACGTTGTATCTGAATTTCTAAAGAAAAAAACAGAAAAGTGACAAAAGCTCTTATGAAAATCACAAGGCTGAGTTGACAGCGCACTTCAGTTTCACGAGTCACTTCATTTTTAAACAAAACTTTGCTGAATATTTATAAGAAATCTTTCTCAGCTCAGGAGATCCTGATAAAAACAAAAAGAAAAAAAAAACACGATGAAAGCATTATGCACGACAACTAACGCAAAGTTTTTCCAAAGAAGATCCAATGACACCGGAGGTTTCCACTTCAACGATACTCCGGCGTGAACCCCTTTTGATGAATGCGATGTCGTAGGGTCGCGACGAAGACTTTCTTCCGGGATGGTCGCGCGCCCTTCACCTCAGGCGGAGACAACATTAAATAGACGCGCTCGCGCGTGAAGAGGATGAGAGAGAGAAAGAGAGCGAGAGAGAGAGAGTTGAAACTTTTTAATTCACTATCAAGATGCAAATTCCCTTGTCGGACGGGGCAATTTATCTCGGCCTTTGAGGTGGCTGCTACTTACTAAGTAGTTCGCGGATCTTGACTTTCGTATATATCCGGCGGGGATGAAAGCCACGAGGCCCGCGGGCTACCCTTCGCCGACGACGTATAACGCGCCGGGGTATAACGAGTATCGAATACGTGGAAGGCCGCGGCGGCTAAAAGCGTCGCTCGACTCGCTTTATCGTATTCTCTTCCGCCTGCCCTCCTGTCCGAGCGCGGCGACGACGACGACGACGATCGATTTCGGCTCAAGTATTTCCCGAAAGAGCTCTTCCGATGCGATGGCACATTACGTTTGTCTTCTCGGATGTAACGTTACACGCGCGGAACTTTACTACGGGAACACAGCAAGTTTCAAAGTACGAGCTAATCCGAAACCCTTGACGAGATTAAAAACAAGAACACAAGATAATGACATACTCTAAATCTTATTAGTTATTACAATCTCTTCCCCGTCTTATAAAATCTGAGCTGCGTAGCTTAGCACGCTATCGCCCCGAGGCTCTTCAATTATATCATTAGCATGTAAAGGAGCCGGAGATGGTCTTTGTTGAGTGAATGAGTACATTATTTGAATAATCATCTCGCAGTTCTCTCTGCGAGTTATTTAAAAGAGAAGAATTTTGCACGTAAAATCGTGTCTGTTCGACACGATATAAGAGCAACTTGACGCTGCATCACACAATCCGCGATAATTGTCATCCACAAAAGTCGCGATAATTTTTAAAACAAAAAAAAAAATTTTTTTTAACAAAAATTCAAAGCTACCGAATAATAAATTCGATAACGTTATTTCGCGATAACGCGCCAGTCGAGGAGCTTAAGTACAAAGTTACGCGCGTTACGCTTTACACTTTCGCGTCGGGCGATCGCTGAGTGTAAAGTTCACATCTCGTAACTTCGTAACGCGTTCTGTAACCGCGTTTTCGCAGCGCGCGGTTCGTTCGGAGAACCGTAAATGTCGTAATTTATATTGCCCGGATAAATTTGCCGACGGGCCACCGCCGTCCGTTTCCCGCGACCGGCAAACTTACTCATCGGTCACTTCGTCAAAGGCAATTTGTGTACTCGTGTTTCGCGGCGGTACTGCGGTGAGCGGCGGTGCGACGACGCCGCATTTGCACAGACGAGACGTCGTCGAGCTGCTGTCGTTAAGTCGACCGTCAGTTGCGCTGCAGTTGCATCGGGACACGGAGGAATTAATATCTCGACTTAATTAGCAGCCGCGCGAATTTTCGGCGAATGGGCCTTCTGTGTGTAACGTTTGGCGGATAGAGAAAGAGAGAGAGAGAGAGAGAGAGAGAGAGAAAGAGCAAGACCGCATTTACATCGCTGCCGTATACGCAGGACGAAATATGCAAAACAGATTATCTAGGCGACTCGTCCCGCTGGTCAGGGACGGGAGGACCGTCGAGTCGTTAGAGAGAGAGATTATTCATTAAAACGTCCTTTATATATTCAGCCGTCGGTGGTCGGAGTTTAATGGGCAAGCGGTCGGTAATAAAGCTCTTAATTACTAATTCGCGCGGGAAGAATGGCCAAGAATGCGCGCAGCGGCCGTCCCTTGGCGCTCTCTCGCGCGTGTGTGCAAGGGAGATAAATAAAGTATTTACACAGTACGCGTCGCGCGAGAGAATTGTCGCGCCTTGCGTGTTGCCATCTTTCGTTCGCTTCGCGCGTCCTACGCCTGCATATCGCCGGAGAGAGATAGTTTTCGTAACGTTATAATGTGCACTACATACGGACATTCTGGAACAGACATGTGTTTAACGACAAAAATGTACTTTTTTTTTTTTTTATAACTATATAACGACTATTGCGTTCTTAAATTCTTCATCAATAATCCGAGCTTTGATCTGTCGTAATTAGCCTTTCGCGTGCGATCTTTGATCGCGCAATTAATAAATAATTGTATCGTTAAAATTAATAACACGGATAAAAAGACGCGAGAAGATACACGCGTATCACGAGGGACGCGCGGCGAGACGTTAAGTCCGTCAGTTTACTCCGGTAGCGTGGATACAAATTATATACGACTCGTCGTTATAATAATTAACTAGAGCAAAGAGGAGAGAGAGAGAGAGAGACGAGAGGGATGATGCTTGTCGCTTCTCTATCTCTCTATCTCTCTCTCTCTCTCTCTCTCTCTCTCTCTCTCTCTTTCTCCGAAGCGACTCTCCGGCTTTATGCCCGGAAACTTCTCCATCCGGATTTGCATAACCACCTCAGAAATTACAGATGCATGCATTAAAGTGGTAGACGCGCGCACAGCCGCGACCAATATTAATTTCTCTCTCTCTCCCCCTCGTCGGCTGCTGTCTATTAATTTGCAAAATAGGTATTTTGAGTGTGCCCGGACTCTGCTATATACGCATCAGCCGCATTCGTTTCCGGCATTATCGTTAATCATACATCGTTGCTTCGGTCCGGCATGTATAATATAATTGCGCGAATCACTCTGTACTAAGCTTCGTCCTGTGGGTGTGCAACATGTGCGCGGCCCACGTGACGTTCTCTGTAATAAATTAAAAAGCGACTCGCGCGAGCGCGTGTATGTGTAACGTATATACAGCGTTTAATTCCCCTGTCATTCTATCACGTTGTATTTAGCGTCTTGAAACACACAACAGGCAGTTTAAACTCCTTCGTTTGAAATTCAGAAACAGCGTGTTTTATATTAAATCGCACACACCGCAGCAAAGAGCTCAACTTCGTGCACAATTTACTCCGTTGTCCTTTATCTCCGCGCGTAGCGGCAGCGCTTTCGCAACAGCCTAACACGCACGATGATGCATCGTCTGAAATTCTCACCGGAGGCAAACAAAACAAATAAAAAAACAACAAAACGCTCGCAATCGTGCCGCGCTTTTAATAGATGCACGCGCGACGTAGTTTCGGGTAACGACTCATTCCACGTGAGTCCCGCTATTTGTTACGGGCGGCGAATATAAAGAAATAACCGGTGATACGCGTGTAAAACGGGAGAATAAAAACTGTCTGCGACACGTTATTTCGCCTTTGCATTTCCGTGGATAATACGTGCGCGCGCGCACATGTTGACGCGCCCGGCAGCGTCGCGTTTCCGCGTTTACGACGTGCCGCGCTTCGTCTGTGACGCGCTTAATTATGCACCGGCTGTGATTAACTTTTCTTTCTCGTATTCCGGTAATACGCAATTTCAGGATATCTTCGCCATAATCGAGTTACGAATCACTCTTCGCCATACATATGTATCCATATTTTATCGATGTATATGTATATTGTTTACTATACAATTTTGTTTTCGCGAAGGCAAAATAAAAAATTCGCCATTATCGAGAGTAAAGCGAAAATTGCATCGTTGGTAATGCGCCGATAAAGTTGCATCGGGATGAATCGGGGCTTTTTAAATATATCGATATGCGATATATATATCGATATGCGATATTATGATGTTTGCATAAACAAATCTTATTCCTGCTCAAAACGCTACTTAGTAAACATACTTTTTCTATTTAATTTTTGTTTTGAATCGATTGAGAGTAAAACAAAGTCGATTGGTTCAGTCATTACTGCAATATAAATTTCATTTTGTCACAAATGTCATATTTACTCATTTTCGAGTAATAAATGCACGGAGTGCTTCGCGTCAGTCGCGCGCAACTTCATTGCGCGTGAACTTGACGCGAGGCACTACCGAGCCTCTTGATATATGCGGCGAACGGCGGCGCGTTTCCCGCTTACCTTTCGTAACATATGTGTAATATTCGTCGCGGCCGCCGCAATATTCGTTTCTCGCGCGCACACGAAAAAGAAGAGGCGAGAAAGAGAGAAAGATCGCGCCGCTGCCGTTAATATTTGCCCCGGCGGAATAACGCTCGATCTTTATACACATCGATCCTTTCACGGGTGTTACATTACCGCGCCGTTTCTCGCTCCTCGTTCCCTCCTCTCTCACCGCCGCGCGCGTTTTTATTTCATGTTTCACCGCAAAGAAACGACGTCTGTTTTATCCGTTATATATCCACATTGTGTCTAGCGTTATACGCGGATCTCCATCGATGGATTCAGATTACGGAGAATAATAGCTCAATAAAAATGCATAAGGGGTCGGTTATAGTGTCGTACTCGCTGCCGCGAGAATATCTATACGCAGTGTAGATTAAGAGGTCGGCGAGTCGGCATATAAAATAGACGGTCTCGGAAGTGGAAGACGAGATGTGCGAGGACGCGGAAGGACGTGACGGGTAAACAGGATAATAAAACGGCATGAGCTCTCCCGATACCTGGCAAATTGATCCTCGCCTTCCGTTTCGAGGTGACGACAGACAGACCGTCACTCCCGCAGCCGTCGCTCCCGTGAGACACGTCCGGGCTTGTTTAAATGCAAATCGCCCTCGTCACACCGGCAAAAATAACTCTGGTAATTCGGCAACGGCCCCTACCTCGTCCTCGTCGTCTTAAACCCTTTCGACATTGTGCGAGCGGCGATGAAAACGCTATCTGCATTGAACGGAATCGTCCGTCTATAATGCACTACCTCTGTTCCCGGTGATTTAGACCGCCGTCTTTAGTTCCCGATCCGCTATCAATGTCGAGGATACCGTGTCGCCGATACGACGTTCGCGCGATTTACGATTATTACAAGCGAATAAAATTTTAGATCCTACGGTGTCGCGCATCGAGACGGTCGTACATTCAACCTAACACCGAGAACGTGACGCGTATCTTCGGCTTGATGATTCCTACTGTGCATACGTGCGAAGTGGATCGCTGACAAACGCGATCTTTTACGAGCAACTTCAACAGAAAGTTATATACCGACCAACACACATTGCAAGTTTCACGCGCCGCGCTATTTACATTATCCCCTGAAAACTTTTCCTGAATTTCTCTACAAGCGCGATGGAGAAGAGAAAAAGTATGTCCGCGCTACAGATCATTTCGTGACAAGTTTTCTTTGGTTTCTCACCGCAGATTTCCGACGAAGTTGTCGAAAACACGTAAAAATTTGTTGCTCCGAATCGCGCGCGAATTCGCAGTCTCTCGCTTTTTGAGAGAAAAACTTCCGCGAGTCGCACATACTTCGACGGACAACGCTACAATTTTGCAACAACGCGTAAATGTGTTTCAACTTTTCTTTCATATCCGTAAATATACATTTAAATCGGACGTGACATTCTTCCGTGTATTATTGCACGTGTTTTTGGATCGAGTCGAAAAGATCACGGTCCAGTTCTCGAAAATAACAAACTCATAATTTTCTCAACAACTCCATACATGATGGTCGAAGCGATTTTGAAAAACATAGAGCGCGCGCAATCGGCGCAAAAACAAGTGGGCAACATCTGCGGCATTCTTTATTATTCTTTGTCGAGGAAAGGGAATCTCTCTCGAAGAAGGCAATTCAATTCTAAGTTTCGCCATGTTTCCAAACTGACCAATTCAATTGCGAAGTCTGAACCGCAAAAAGATCGACGAGAGTGAGAGAGAAGCGCACGGAGGAAATTTGCTCCGTGCTTTGTCAACTTGGCAACGAAGACCGTTTGTGACGATAAAGGAAGACAGGGGTAGTGGAAAACGCGGGGGAAATAAGTAAAGCGACAAGAGCGGCCAATTGAAATCACAGTCGCGCGGCATGTTCTGGCACGGGTCAGAAGAAAAGAGAAATGAAAGCGCGGTTTGGCCGTGGCTCTCTCGGGTTGTCCGTTAATGGCGGAGGCACGACACCGACGCGAAAGGTTTCGTTCGCCGCGCCGGTAACATTAAATTCTGCGGTTCTGCTTCTGACGCCGTGACCGCAGAGCTATTTTCCGCATTTTCGATCGCGCGCGCGATCTGCCGAGCTACAGACGACGTCCATGATATCTCCATTAGACATTGCCGCCGCGACCGGCTGTGCGGGTCCGGCGCTTCCCGAATAATAATCGTACATCATCGGGGAGCCCATAAACCGCGCATTTCGAACATCAAATTGCATCTATCGGTGTATTCGCGTGATTACCGTGCAAATAGAGAATTCGAGCGGCGAATTGTGTTTACCTGTGAATTTCAACACTCTACTTACATTTGTATTCTTCAAAAAAAAAAAAAAAGGTTTTTGCATAATCAACAAAATTGTTAGAAATAAAATGAGAAAACATTAAAAGACGCACGAAAGATAATTATTTCAGGCATTTTTCTTTCGTTCCGACACGATGAACGGGTAATTACGTCGTCGCACGTCGTCGGTGGCCGCCGACGGCTCATTTTAAACGGACGTATATTGCATCTAATGCGGCCGCAAAACTTGCTTATTTCGGTCTCGCAAAGAAGTTCGGAGCGCGTATATTTACGATATAGCGACGAGCTCAATGAACAATGAATAATGTTCGTTCGGGTGCCGCGGCGTTTACACCAGTCCGCGCTATGTATGTATAGGGCTCTCTCTTATTTGCGGGGCAAAAGCTGCGAGCGCGGTATACGTCAGTTCGATTAATCTCGAATGATGAACGGCACCTTTGCACGAGCAGCCGTAGCGGGAAAATGTGACGAATCAATGAGCGCGCGCGAGAGATTCTCTCTCTTTCTCGCAACACCCCAATGTACATGCCTCGCGTCCGGAGAGACAGAAAATCGAGTTTCGAGCTTTCAGCGAACGGCATTATTATTTAAATGATTCTCACCAAAATAATTGCCGGGCCATTAACGTCCATCGGATGCAAATTGCAGCAATTTTAATAATGTAAACGGGAGAAGAGGCGCTTATATCTTCAATTAAAAAAAAATTTTTACAGCTATTTCGTCGCTGCAATTTCGCAGCCTCGGTAATGTTAAGCACACGCCGCTTTTCTCTCTTCTCTCTCGGTAACATTTTTATATTATTCCATTCGCGTCCTCCGCACGCGCGTTTTCTCCCAAAACGCGCGAGTTGCAGCCATTCCGTTCATCCATGTATGGCACGCGTGTCACGTAAAAAGCTTCCCGACAGTCTTGCTTCGTCGTAAACGGAAATTAGTGCCCTCAGCTAGCGCTCCGACATAGGCTGTTGTCGTAATCAAACGCTAATCCCTTTTCAACTTGATTTCGCAACGATGCAAAGTAGTTTCGAAGTGTAATAAAAAATTCAAGTACAACTGTTTCGTCAAGAAAATTGTTTTTCTTTCAATCTTCTCGATGTCAAAATCATAAATCAAATGTTTACTAAAATGCGCAACACTAGAATGCTATAAACATTAAATAATTTTACAAAGTGTTAAAAACGTGTGTATAATTTTACAATAAAATGTGACACACCAAGCTCTGATACTTCGCAAGGAGAACACAAATTGTCCAAAGCTGGTTTGTACGATATGCTGGACACGAAGGGGTAACGGTAAACACGTCTGCTAGTATTCCGAAGGGGTGCATAATCACGCATGACGCACGTGTAACCAAGGACGGATTGGTAGTTTTTGTCAACCCCCGCAGCGTTAGCGTATTGTGGAAAAAGTCTTACGTCATTCATTCGCGATAAAACAACCTTGTTTGTGTCGCTTATCAAGGAAAGCGTAGGGGAAGGGAATATTGATTTTCTGCGTGCGCTGAAATGCGAGAAAAACACACAACACAACGCAGCCCGCGCGCATGAATAGCAACTAGGAGAGTCGGCGATACGCGCCTCTTAATTTATTTGATTATCTTAATGTGAAATTGTGTGGACCGCGGGCTTTAGGTGACTTCTACCCCACGTAGAAACTTATGTGGTGGAGAAGCCCCTTGTGTTACTTAACCCCTTGGTTATCTTCATTTTCACGCGATTTCGGCACTCCGAAGGAGATTTCGCGGAATCTCGTTTAGATCAAACTTACTAAAAATCCTCGCGTTATTGCAAATTATAGAGTGAAAGAGAACAAAGAAATACAAACGTTACGATGTTTACTTTAATTAGATAATAGTGACATCTTCATAAAATTCATATCGCTTAAAATGTATTTGTTAAAATACGACGTTTTATCGAAATTTGATGAGTCTCTTAGTATTTACGTTAAAGCACATGGAAAGTACATTTAGTACTTACTTCTTGCTTCGCAAGGAAGATCGTTTAATGCGCCCGATCCTCTAATTGAGAGGAGGCGAACCTCGTCGTCGGCTCCATTTAGAAGCGGCGCGGTCTCTCGCGTCTCGCAGACGGTAACATTAAATCTTTCGCAGAAAGACCGTCGGAGAGACGGAGAAAGAGAGAGAGAAAGGAGGAAAAGGAGGAGGGTGTTCCGAAATTTCGGAGAAGAACGTGTCTCGGAAGCGGACTGTCGCGCGCTGATAAAGCGTTAGGAATCATCAGGCGCATTGTGCTTACGCATGCTCGTAAATAACCTCCGAGTTACTTACGGACGCCAGACCGAAAACGCTCGGGAGAAACTCGGGAAAGACCCCCATTACACGGCCGACCAAGCTGCTCCCGCGCGACTCTGAGACAGTTTAATGCGCGTCGCGAGGGTGCGACCGGGGGCGGTGGTAGCGGGGTGACCGAGAAGGAGAACACGGGAGTGGCAAAGGTTTCGAGGGTTTTATACGCAACGCGGTGAATGATGAGGGCACCCGAATGGCGGTCACTTGTTAATGGGCACGCTCGAAGTCCCCGTAGCTTAAGGGTTGCATCGCGAGAACGTTCCGAGTGCGTTGTAAATTAAATTGATACAGCGCCGGCGCGCGTGACCCTCATCATCCTACTCCCTAATCTCTCGCGACGTGTGCCCCCGGTGGAAATTTGCGTGCTGTACATTTGGCTAATTTCGAACCATTGCGGGTCTGTCTATATGAGTTAAATCAGAATGTAATTGAAAAAGCCTATTAATTAAAAGTCTGTCATCGCGGCATAGCACCTCCTCGTGACACTTATAAATCTTACGAACAAGATTTTCCACTTTATTCATTTACCTAAATAAAAATTCAGTTTTTTTAAATAATTACATGAACATGCTGCAATAATTAATCACGTCAAAAGCTTATTTTGCAACTGCGCGCGACGTGTCTTAAAATCTCGCTCTGGCAGGGAGCGAACGACTGCAAGTTCGTTAAATTCTATGGTCTCGCGATGGTCGCGCATCCATCTTCGTGTCGCGGGGCATCTCGCGAATAGCATAATGGTTTTTACGGCTTAATAATCGCGCACATGGTAAAGATTAATCATCCGTATTCCGGGACGGTTACGATATGGAGAACTTATATAACTAAAGTACAAGTTTTCAGATAGGAGCGGCGCATCTCGTTCGAACTATCTCTTCTGGAAAGATTTTTCACGTCGCTTAACGGCAGAAAACGCGCTTGACTGATAAAGGAATAGATAGTCGCGAAAATAGAACTAAAATTTATTGACGCGATTTTATTTACCTTGTCGCGACTTGCGACAAGATAAATAAATTAAAAAATTAAAACACTGTAAAAGCACCTAATAGTAGATTTTCAAGTAATACCGGTAGACCAATACCGGATGTCTAGTTCGACGTTTTTAATTCAATTAACTTGTGTCAATTATTTAAATACTAGCTTTATATTTTTGCACAAAGTCTACTATCTGTTTACTGTTCGGTTTCGTAACATTTTCGGTGCTGCAAAATTTCAATTTGCGACTGTCAATGAATTTTAATCATCTGATGAATACGGAATAAGATCACAAAATGTAAAAACCGAACAACGACGTCGTTCGGCAAAATAATTATTTCGCGCTCGCTCAATCGGCTGCAGTTTAACGCTCGACTCGTCGCTCGACTCGGTCTCGGTTAATTGTCGTCCGGGGACCACCAAATCGATGACCGGCCATTAACGGATTTGATGCCGGTGTCGGACACACGAAGTGCTAATAAAATGTTTGAGCGTGTTAACGATCTTCTCGCCGAGTTACGTAGTGCGTTTTATTACGGCCGCGAGTACTTATCGCGCCTTCGTCACACTCGCGCCAAGAAGCGTCGTCGTCGTCGTCGCCGTCGACAATTAACGGGGTTTTTTATTTCCGCCACCATCTTTGGGCTTCGGCGCGTTACCGTCGCGAAGAACCACGCCCGCCGTTTTTATCGGCCACACTTTATTGTCTGCATTGCCGTCGTAAACCATCGAGCCAACGAAAGATGCGACGGCGCGGAAAATGCAAACATGCGTACACCAACGAAGTTTCCTTCCAATAAATGTTTCCTGCAGACCGTCTGAGCAATCTGTGGTATCTAAATGGGAAAAAACTTCAGCAACTTCTTGCTATTTATTTCACTTTGTGAAGGATTTTAAATATATTTTTATATTATTTTTATTCTACATATATTATTTTGTTTTCCATTGCTGCGGAATTTTTTATGAAAATACGTCGAGTTTAAAAGCGATAAAAACAATTCTATCTTAATATTCTATTATAAATAAAAACAATACTATTTCACAATATTCTCTACAAAAGAAATAAAATTGAAACGAGCGAGTGTTCAATGAGGTAGTTTTACGAGAAGCAGAAATACTTATTCGACAATACTCTTTCTTTAAACGCTACAAACGAACTGCGGACGAAAAAATCTCTTCTCTCTCGTCCGAGCAAAGAAGATACTCGACGAACGTTTCCTCTTATAGACCAACACTTCCGATCGGCCGCTTCCGACAAAACGATCCGCTCGTTTTCCGTCATTACTCGCTCCGAAGTGGGCAGGGTCCAGGTCGTTACGAGCGAAGTGGCGGTTTCCGATTTCCGCGCGATACAGGTTCGTTATCGTAACTCGTCGATTCGAGAGTCAAAAGAATTCTCCTCCATATCGTGACGTGTATTCGATTTAAGTCGTGGCTTTTTCGTTTTCCAAATTCAAAGCGAAGAGAGCGAAAGAAGTCGGACGTGCGCGAAGTATGAACTTGAAATCAAACGGTACATCACACGAAAAAGAAAAAAAAACCGTCAGGACGAATGCATTAATATACATACCGCGTCGTCGTAGCCACCCTCGTCTTCGTTTGGACGACGTTCGCAAAACTTTCTCGTTATGCCTGCCTGAATTTATCCGCGAATTCCCTTTGAACCAAGGCAGTCATTAACGCCATAACCACCGCAGGCATTTCCCTCCTTTCCTCGCGCGTTCTCCCCTTACATCCCCACCCTTTCCGGCGTCCCCTTCTCGTGCAGCGACGAGGCTTCGAAGAAAGACTCGGGCGCAAATGGGCATCCGGCGATGGTGCGATTTTCGGGATCGCCTACCGCTACGCGCAAGACAGAGGGTTGCGTTGTGCGTTGACCCGATGTAATTAATACTCGATGAGCCGAGTGGTAATCTTAGCGCCCCACGCAGCGTCGTCGCTGCATCCCCCTGCTCCGATTTCTCCTGGTTTTATTGGCCCGTTGGATTTATGGTTGCGCCGCACGATTGCTTTTGTGGGTTCGTATTAGTCTAGGCGGCGGCTCGTCGGCGGCGGGGATGTAATATCTTCGTCGGGATAAAATCGGGAAAAAATCCGTTCGCACGGCTCGCTGAATTAGGTAGCGGTAGACAGAAAAATTAATATCGGGAGAGATGACTATGGACTAGTATATTTTTCTTATCAAGTTTTTTCGTACGTATTTGTATTGCAAGATATATATCACACAAATGTCATTAGAAGAATAATATTGTCGTTACATTGTTCCCGAAAAAATGTGTTTTATATCGTTTTTCTTTTCCATTCCTGTTCTCGATACGCATCTCTGTATCTTAAAACGCTATGATTCGTGATTGTTACACGTTTATTTCTCGGGAGAAAACCAAACGTCCTCTTTCCAGGGACCGTCACGGCCGATTCGCGGGAGTAATAACAGCAATAATTGCGGGATAATGTAGCGTCTACGCGGTTTCGAACGAGCACGTAAAAATGATTTGTGGTTTCTAAATGCGAGTTCCGAGCCAATCGAGCTGTACGCCTGGCCCGGCCGCACGATTGAGGGAAACGCGATTGCGATTATACGGGCGTGCATTCAGCGATTGTTTCTCCCCGCGGCTCTCACGAGGGAGAAGCGAATCCCATTGTTCGGCAACGTGCCGATGCAACCCTCGGTGCCGCCGTTGCGTATCGCGCGAATTTGCACTCGCGGTAAATAACAAATGGGCCACGTCCACCGCATAACCATGATCCATAGACGGCCAGGAGGTGGCAGAACGTTGGTGGTGGTTGCGGATGGGAAGCGCGATAATGCCGTGAGCGAAGCGTGTTGGTACGCTGCGGCGGCCATTTGATCCGCAGCGGAAGAACCGCGCTCGCCCTCTCTCTCTCTCTCTCTCTCTTTCTCGCAAACTGGCGGAACTGGTCATCGCAGCGGAACGTGAATTTAACCTCCGACTTTACTCAAAACGGAAATCTTGCTGCTTTCGTTCTTGCAGTGTGAGAATATGAGCGCGAATGCATGCAAGCGTCAAAACGGAAGTTTGCTCCTGTGCTTTCACTCAACATGAGAGAAAAGTATTCTACAAAAGTTCTTAGTTTTGAAAAGTATAACAAATGTTTTGCTGTTTTGTTTTGTATTTTTTTTTGTATCAACAATGTTTTGCAATTTAAAGTAATTAAATATTCTGATATTCGGTGTATAACGGATTTTTCAATGGTGCAATATTTTTTATTTGCGCCAAGCATTAACACATTGTGTGCGTGAACTTCAATATGTAAAAGCACGTATAAAAGCATCATTAAAACCGACATCAACTAACTTCAATATACTCGCAACATATAATTAACGTTTATGTATGTTACATTAGAAAAATAAAAAAAAAACCGCACTATTAAAACGGGTGATTTTTGCATTAAAACATCCTCTTATTGAGTTTTGTAAATTTAATTATTATTACATCCCTAAATCAAACACACAGTGAATAAACACAAGAAGTAATCGTCGTTCAACTTTAATTTTCACTTTTAATACACAC
>QVNZ01012365.1:0-11009 GCA_014825645.1 Pseudomyrmex dendroicus | reverse complement strand
AGAGAGAGAGAAAAAAAGAAAGAGTTGAGTTTTTTTTTCAATTAATCATTTTTTAATCAAATTTTTTTTCTATCGCAATCGTCATATATTTCCGTCTCTCGTTGCGAAAGATATACACAAGATGAAACACGTATTTATATCTCTGTTACATCTTTAATAATTTCGGTGAATATACTTTGACCGTCTCTCGCCACGCAAAGCACGCGGAAGTCCTTCGGGTCTTCTAGAAAGCGACGAGAAGAGAGACTGGCACAAATCTAATCTAATAAATTCCTGTTAAATAATAATCTTCCTGCTGGATTCACTGTCGCGAGAGAGACGCGACGGGTCCTCTCATGCGAGCCGAGCATTAGGAAATATCCACGCGTCCGTCCGTCGCCGCGCGACATTACGGCCGCGCGCGTTTCCTGCGTAGATCTCGCGCGCGCGCGCGGATGCCATGCACCCGCGTCGACGTGTAATGCGCGCGAATAGTTTCTTGCGTGCATCACGGTGCATTCGCTCGCATCCGCGCGCGATGCTAAAACCGTAACGAATGTTCGATCGAGTGAGGCTGGGAAACGCGGCTCCTTTGATGCGCACTTTGCAGTTCTGAGTGCAGTTCGCGTGCTGTGCGAGAAAAGTCTTTCTTTCTTTTCTGAAATCCTGAGAGAAATTAATCGCGCAAAACATTCATCTCGGGGAGAAATCGTTCGCGGATTTTTTTTTTTGCTTTGATCGACGACGATTCGCTTGCGTTACGTAAGACGTTGAATCGTCCGACGTCGTGCCCCACATTTTCTTTCTGGTTGCGTTTTAAGAACGTGTCTCCGAGAGGAGGAGGGGGAGGGGGGAGACGCCGAAGATCGTGAAGGTATGTCTTCGCGGCAAGAGAGACGGGAGGAAGGGGTGGGACGCAACGCTCGCTCGTGGGACGTGCGATACGCGTGGGCAGCGCTCCTCGTGTGCGCACTCATTGTCTATAACCTCGAATACCGCGTATAAATATTCAGCAATTGCCATAGCGAGGCCGGCCGCCAGGCCGGTCGACGTAGAGGAAAGGGAGGGCCTATGGAAATTCCTATCTGCACTTGCCCCGCGGCCCAGGTGCGTTCTCCGACAGGTCGATACCACCGGCACACGATATCTCGCACTCGTTGCACGTACAGATCGTGTACGGGGCTGCCTTAATTGAAACGATCGATTCCGCCGTGTTTATCGGTCTATATTTATGCGCGCCGATTCGCGAGAAAAAAACGCGCAAACTTCGACGAGAAAATAACATTCCGTGTAACACACACGATGGATTTGGAAGTAAAAGTGTAAGAAGGTTTTTTTGAGAATTTTTAAAATTTTACTAAAAATATATTAAATTAGATTGCGCGCGCGCGCGTGATGTAAAATTCAACTCGTTGACACTTTAAATGAGGAACGTGGTTTGCGTGGCGACGGCGCGTTTAAATGATGTCACTCGATACGGAGGCGGAACCGACGACAGGGACAAAACGACGTGGCGAGCGCGTCGTCGTAACGATAGGACATAAGAATCCGACGTAGCTTCCGATCCCGATTCGGCGGGCGTATTAATACGTGCGTGTTAATAAAAACTTGAACAGGTACGGAAACCACCTTCTCCCGCGCGTTGTAAGCGGGAGGAGAGAAAAAGGACGGAGAAGGTTCAAAGACGCGAGAAGTAAAGACAAGAAGGAGAGAAGAAGAAAAAGACGGAGAGAGAAAGAGAGAGAAGAGACACGAACTCCCGCAGCGAGCAAAGCTAAAAAATGACCCGGGCCCGGGTGAACCCGTAGGCCTCGTCTGAATGGTCCGGGCTGAAAGTTAAGCCGCGAGCCACGAGCGGTTCCACGCGCGTGCGTACGTTGCGTCACGTACGTTGGCACGTTAAAGCTCAACCACGCACGCACGTGTTCACGAGCCACGAGATACATATGGAGTTACCCGGCCCGTGTGTGTACGTACACACTCGCGGGGGTACGCACAAAGGGTACGGCTGTTAGCGACCGGTTCGCGGCCTCTTAATGACTCGTAATCACGGAACGGTGATGTCCCTGAGTTATGACGCGCCTTGCCCAGAGGGAGGGACGCGGGAGAGAAAGGCGGGGGGGAGGAAGCAGAGGGTGCGGGAACCACGAAAGAAGAACGAGAGAGAATTCACCGATGCGCTCGTGAAGACGAGAGAGAGAGAAAGAGAGAGACGAGATATGCGCGCCCGACGAAGAAGAAAGAACGAAGAAGAAGCTTCTCTTACGTAACACCTACGAAGTTACCGCTGCATCCCCCTTTCCGCCCCCCCTTTCCCCTCACATCTCACGCGGCCTTTCGCGGAACTTATGAGCTCGGTCGAAATCCAGATTCCCCGGGAGACGGTTGTTATGTTACCCCACGTTGCCGTCCGCGCCGTACGCACATATCAACTCGGCTCATCTCGCGCTACCTCTTGCGTCTTTCTCGGCTATTCTACTCGGGAAGGACCTTATTTTCCCATTCCTTTCCACGTGCGCGAAGGCCTTCCCCTCCTCTCTCCGTTCTTTATCTGACCCATTTTTTCGCATTTTTTACGAATTGCAGCGGCAATACGTTTGAGAGATAATTCGCGTAAAAACAATTTCAACAAACTCGTTACATACTCCGCTTTATCGTGCCTCACAAGTGACTCACCGCGTAAGCGCATTCCGACTTTCGTCGCTTCATGCATGATTCATTCGCGGGGCGATGCGCTACTACTATAGGCCGTGGATTAATCGCGGCCAGATGTCATCATCCTCCTAAACGAATCTCGTTCTTAATCGCATCTATCCATCGTATCTTATCTCGCGTTCGTCCTCCTTCATCTTCTTCGTCATCCCAACGAACGCGGTCAAAGAGAGATACTAGCTCGTCGGCGTCGTTCGATTGCTTCTCGCGTAGCGTCGACGACGGCTCCTTTCATCGTCGCGGATGCCGGGGACGGATGCGCGACGGTATCGCGACTCACATCGGCAACCAATTCAACGTACGTGTCGTTTTCTTCGTTAGCTAATTATTGTGACACTAATAACACTTAATCCGTAAGTCTCTCCCGTGCGTGCGTGTGTTCGGCAACAAACATATCGCGCGACAACTTTGCGGAGTCAAGACGGAAGATAGATCGGAATCCCGCGTTTGGGAGAAGGATATGTACGAAACACGTCGTACATCATGTAACAACGCTCTCGCTTCGTCCTCCGCCTTGACGATTTTTATAAAGTCGGCTTTCTCTTTTTTCTCTCCTCTCTCTCTCTCTCTTTTTTTTATCATTCCTCATCGGATATCGCCGTCTGGTTTCGTTCCGTTCCATCCGCCTTTTCAACCTATAAGCCACCTTCTCCGACGAATGCGCCCGATTACCCGCCCTACCCACGCACGCGCGCTACACGCGGAGAAGCCACTAATGACTTCACCGTTTATGAATACGGATTATTCGAGCGAGGTCGGTACGATAAAAGATTATCGCGGGAGAGCAGAGGCGCCCTTTTGTGCTCGCAGGCGCGCACGAAGACGAAGAGAGAGAGCACAAAAAATGCTCAGGACCGCTTTCCACCTCCTCCACGTGGTGAAGGAATCTCGAATCTTTTCTTCTTCTTCTTCCACTATATACGTCTTCTATTATATCTCCCGACTCTCTCTCTTGTGCCTTCCAGAGAACCGATGACCGGCGGCACCGAGTAGGCCGAAGACCTACTCGGCAAAACGCTTCGCTTCGGGTTTTTTTTTTTTTTGTTTTGTTGCGTAATAAGCACTTTTGTCGATTTAATAAATTTCACTCGTCCATTTGTAACGCGCATCTAATAATCCCAAGCGTTTTCAAAGTAACTCGAATATTTGCACAAGACTTGCGAAAAATACAAGTGCCGTAACAAACGCAATAATTTTAATATCGAGAGAGAATTATCGGATATACGGGCCGAGGAAAACGCATTAAAATATGACTTTCAAATGGAGCCATTATCAACGCCGATACTCGTCCAGTCCCCTTTTAGGGCGCGACCGCGAGTGTGCGTCCGAGAACGGAGCGGAACGGAAGTCCGTCCTAGCTCGCGAACGGAATTGTCGTCTTATAAGCCTTGGTGTCGAGCGAATCGCGGCGGCGGCTGGTTCATCGACTTTCATGAGTCCGCGGTACCGTGACTTTCGTGTAGCGGACATTTTTCTCACTGGCCGAGAGCGCGCGCGAGCCTCGGGAAGATGAACAGGAAGAAATTGCGAAAGTGGACCGTGAACCGCTCATTACATTCCCGCACAAATGGGACTTGAGCTTTTTCTTCCGCCGCCGAAAAAAGAGATTAATCGCATACGCGTTCCACGCGTTGTTAGATAGTAATTGGACCGTAAATCGAGGTACGAGGAAATATGTGTATTGCATGCTTCTGCAAATAGACGAGACGGAAGAAATTCGATTAACGCGGACGAGAGACGCGGTGATCCGCGACTACATACACGCGCGCGCGCGCTCCTATTATTTATCAATATTCTAGAAAAAGATTTTATTTGATTTCTGTCGCGCATTTAATGCAACGCGCACGTCGCGAAAATGAATATAACACTTTGTGCTTGGTGCGTAATTATTTTAACGTCGACGACGCGCATGTGCGTTTCGAGCGAAAAGGCAAAAGAAAAAGCGGTCTTAAATCACGTTGAGATGTTAACGAGTACGCATTTAAGTCCATGTTGCGAATTTTGAAAGACACATTACGAGAGCTTAGCGCAGAGATTAGATTCATTGGTATGACGAATGGGGCTCGAGCGGATAGAAGGGATATTACCTACTACTACTTCGTGCCGGACGGTTTCTCACAAATCTCTCGCCATGCCGGTTTGATTAAGAGAGTCGCGACCATCGGTAATCCCAAACAGGAAATCGCCGAGACGCGAACGAACGAATATAAGCCTCGGCGCTCGGCTCGGCGGGGAAACCAGTTTTCCACAGCGTGTGACACGAGATCGAGTAACTTCTTCGAGATAATCGTCTATCCGAGACGATGTTCTCGAAGCAGTCGAAGAATAAGCTGATAACGCTATCAATAACCGGACCCGATCTATACGCCTACTAACGGGTCCGATCGAACGGTAAACCAGGCGAAACTCGCGCGACGCGAAAGATGGATTTTACTTTTTTCCATTCCATGACGCGCGCGCTGTGCGTATCTAACACCGACCGTGTCTGTTGTTTCCTTCCGCGAGAAGAAAATTGACGCTTTTATAAACATTCAACGTGCGTTGCGGGCCCCGTTCTTCGGTAATATTAATTTTATGCAAATTTCGAGCTATCGGGAATAACAGCGCGATCGATACAAACGAGACGCGCGCAACAGTGTAACGTGGTTTACACGTTAATTGCTTCGAGAGATTACTTGGGAAGCGCGGGTCAATTTTAATCACCATATTTCCGACATCTCGTAGGAAAGAAGAGACGGTGAGAGAGAGGGAGAAAGAAGAAAGAGAGAAAGAGAGAAAGAGAAAGAGGATCCCGGGCGTTTTGCATAAATATTGACCGAAAATATTTCGACGTGGATCGCCTGGGATACGATCATGCCACGCCGGCGGCTGATGCGCTGACACAACGTTAATTGAAAGCGCGATGCTCGGCCCATCTGAAGCAGCGGAGACGGGAAGACTGTGAAGACGGGGAGAAGACAATAAACGTTAACTTAAACCGTCGTCGTGCGCATTCGCATCTATTCCCCTTTTCAATTTAAAGACACGCGATGTAACTTTGTTGTGTTTTTCTTTTTTTTTTTTTTTTTTTAATTACACGCACGAGTTGAATAATTTCTGTGATAAAAATCGTACGAACGCAACGGAAAAAACAGGCGAGATGGGAAGAAACGACAAAAACATATACTTGGCCTCTCTCTCTGTCTCTCTCTCTCGTAGTATAACCCGTCTGCACTTCCTCCTCTCGGCAGGTTTACGACGAGCCAACGTAAACACGACACTCGGCCGCTATAACTGGCCACCTTAGCTACCGAGCTGACTTTTCTAATTCCTCGAAACTCATCCGATACTTATATATCGATTTTTCTCTGAATCGGCGACCACGGAAAGATCATGGTTTTAATTTAACACTTTTTCTGAAAACGTCTTTCCCTCTCCTCAACGTCTTCCGAAGAGAGATGATCTCGAAAGCGTTACGCGGTGCAACAAAAACCTTCGACGCAGTGCGAATTTTTTATTTTCGCGCAACATCAATTTTAAAACACACATCTATCTCATCAGAAAAATATGGAAATAATCGCATCTCGACCAGTTCATCACGTGGTGAGGCGAAGTCCCATCGGAATCTTTAGAGAATGCAAATATGATGTATCTGCCGCCGCACGAGGAACGCCGCAGAGTTGGTCGAGTTGTTGCGCGGGTCAGTGCCCGATATCTCGTTCCCTTCTGAGTGTGCGCGTATAGTATATGCATGCCGCGGTTTACTGCATGCAGCGCCCGAGCGACGACCGACTGTGAGAGGAGACGCCGAGACGTATTGCAGATGGTATCGAGCGGAATCGTTTCGAAGACGGGAGTAGCTCGGTAGGTAGGTATATAAGGAGAGATATTGTTTAGCGAAACGACGTTGGAAAATCATGAGTCGATGACTGGCACGTTGTTGCCGACGGTCAGGGTCCCGGATACGATCGCACTTTGCGATCATAGCGCGGCGCAAAAAGGGGAACGATGATTAGCGACGGACAGAGAGAGAGAGAGAGAGAGAGAAAGAGACAGCGGAGTTAAAAATAGATCCTCCCCGTTCGTTAATTGCGAGAGAGCACCGAGCCGTCCGTATGTGCGCGTACACATTGCACATCCGCGACGGACGAGCCACAAACAAAACCGACGTAATTTAATACGGATCTCGAGAGAGAGAGAGAGAGGGGGCGGAGGGAGATTGAACTCAGTTTGCTCATTGTTATTTCGCGTCGTCTATCAATAAGCAAACGCGCGTTTTTCCCGCAACTTCGATTTCATCGCGAGCCGCGAGGCAGCGGAACGGAAAAAATCGGGGGAGGGAAAGGGAGGGAGATACGATCGAGACCGCGCTGAAAAGTCAACGAACGATCGATGAGCAAGGCGCAACAATCTAAATAGTCCGGTTGCTCTTATTATATATATATATATATGTACACGGAACGTCAATAGATAATCCCCGCGCTGGAAGTTTCGCGCAGATACACGATCATATCAATTAACCGTGCATGCAGCAGACCTGCCGCAAAAGTTCGGGATTAATTATGCAACAAGTTAACGAGGAATCGACGAGCGATAACGTGATAACACGCGATTCATCACGCATCAAACGTAAGATTCCGTGTGTGTGTCCGTGAAACTACTTCTAACTAGATAAACCTGCAAATCACTCCTCGCGATATATATATATATATATGTATATAGAGAGCGCGTTTCTTTTACGTCTACGAATATCGTTATCGCCGCGTGAGAGATTTTCACCTTTGGAGTTAAATTATATATCCGTCGCGAGAAGAAAGCTGCAAAACCGCTCGCGAAGCGATCGCTCCAATCGTGGTATCGGAGAGTATCGACGGGCTGATACTGCGGGAATGATTTTCGCATCGCGAAGCGTGAGTATCGGATATAATGCGTCGATTCCGGTCTGTCCGCATAACGGATCTTCCGCGAAGGTCGCCAGCCTTTTACACAACTCGTCTCTCTCTCTCTCGCTCCATTCCTAGCCTTGTCGCGACGACGCGACCCTCCGACCGTATGTACGCGCGCACATCGTCGCCGTAATATTAAGTTTCAAACCCTGAAAAGGAATCCTCCGACGACTGTGTCCCGTTTCTTCTATCCTTCGCAGAGGCCCGCAGAAATTACTCTCGAGAAGCGAGAGACGATCGACTACGAAGCGGATACGCTGGCAAATGGGAGGTCCGTCTCTTACCTGAAAAAAACAGAAAGAAAAATGTCGGTTAGCTCGGATATCACGCCGCACGAACGTTTCAATTCACGCGGGCGCGATAAATATCGAGTCACGCATTTCCACATCTCTCTCTGTGCGCGCGAGACGCGCAATAGTCTGCGGATGTGAGAAACGTGTGTGAATTAATTAAAATCGACGATTGCGGAAGAAGCGATTTTTATACCAATATATGTTTTTTTTTTTTTTTTCTGTGAAATCACAAACGTTCAAATTGCTTAATTGCGTCGTAGAATTTTATGAGACATCGGTTGTCCATTAACAGAGATAAGAGGCGATAGTAAAATTATTTATTGCCTTCCCGCGGATGTGTAAACAACCGCGAGAAAAAAGTTGGCGAGGCTGAAAATGTTTACGCAATTTTTGACAACGAATTCGCATAGCGTGTCTCCGGCGATAACGCCGATGCCTCGCAACATATATTTATTGCGCTCCGTTCGTAAAAAAAAAAAAAAAAAAACGAATTCGAGAACGGAAAGGTCATCGAGGCGATATCTGTGCGATTCGCGACGACGACGACAACGACGAGTCCAGTTGTTTCTTTTTTTTTCTTCAACATCGATCAATTAATAAGATAACCCGTAGTTAACCGATATTTGCAAGTACGACTTCTGATCGCGATCGTAATTGCTGATAATGGTAGTAGCGCCGCGTTTTGTAATTAATTTCCGTACCGCTGTTACACGCACGTACACACACGCGGAGGCCGCGCCGCGATTTTCTGTAACGTCGCGATAATAATCGAAGCCTAGTAGATATCGTCATCTTCACAGCAATTACTTATCACCGAGTCATAATTGCCGCTTTCGCGGATAGGTATTTTTTTTTTTCCCGTAACTGCTAAGTGTTGGTCTGCCGACGCATACCTTCGCTCTCGGATTATTAAAAAAAAAAAAAAAAAAAAAAAAGATCACGTGTGCGAGGCGATTCGCGGAGGAGAAGAAACGCCGAGACCCCGGCGCTCCTACTTTGTCAGGCGATTATGCAGATTAAACTGATAAAGAATGTCATTTAAACGACCGTAAAAAGATTTCTGTAATTTTTTCGCGGACGCGACGCATAATTTTGACTGACGAATTCCATCGTAAAAGCCGGAATGTATAGAGAGAGAAAGAGAAAGAGAGAGAGAGAGAGAGAGAGAGAGAGAGAGAAAGAGAGAGTCATTTCGACCATCATACTCGTAAAACTCGCGAGATTTTTAACGACCGCCCTCCGCACCCTTTACGACGTGACATCGGCGATATTAAACGCGAGAAAAACAGGCCAGACGGAGGAAAAAAATAATCCGCGCGCACACGCGGCCGATTATTACACGCTATATTTACTCTAATCGTCGCGCAGCGAGAGACAAATCTCTCACGACGTGAGGGTCTCAGGCCGAGGAAAAGCGCGGGGAAAGGGGAAAACTCCTCTTTAGGGGAGTTACGTTCGGTTTTATACATTGTTATCGACCTTTAACGAGCTGCCTAAACGATTCCCGGCTTAGTGTCCCGACCGAGCGTTAAAAGAGACAGCTTAGCTGCTCGCCACGTGTGGTCGGTTGAGACGACAGTGGTGCGATTTTGATATCGTCGTGCACGCGGGGGCGCAACAGGAGAGAAAGAAGAGAGACAGCGGGGAGGAATACGATGTAGAACCCGTACGCGACAAGGAAGAAAAAAATAATAAACGAGACGAAACGACGACGGTAGACACGAAGAGACACGTGAATATTACCGAAGGGGAGGGAGGGGGGAGAAAGCGAAGGTGGAAAGATGTTTAGAGAGAGAGAGAGAGGGTCCCCCCCGTCGAGCATTATTACACATTTAACTAATTTCCTTGTCTCGTAAAGTACGAGAAGACACCGAGAGAGGCTCACGCGCCCCCTCACAAAGCCCCGCCGCAATATGGCACCTCCGTGTGTAGCGGGGGAGAGCCTCTTCCACGGGGACTCTCTTTCTCTCTCACCCGCCGAAGAACGCGCGTCGGTCGTTTCGCGTGCTCGTTTTTGCGACGCTGCCGCGTAATCGATGTGATTATTAAAGCCCGGGCCGAATCTCTTTCTCTCTCTCTCTCTCTCTCTCTCTACAAGAGGCGATTTAATCGAGCCGCGAGCAACGTCTGGTTATGTGTAACCGTGATTTTTTGCGCGACCGTCCAGTTAAGTTCGAGCGCGTTAAAACTCGCCGGGATGAAAATACGCGCTATTCCGGAAAAAAAAAAATCCACTCGCGCGGCGATCACATGCTCTGATTCACGCTCGATATTAACTCCCCGTTGATGCCGCGATTATAGTAACTTGAACAATCGCATTACGCCGCTTTCTCGCTCGTTTTCTGAAAAAGTAACGAGAGTAGGACAGAGCGAAGTTAGTTGAGTCTAGGGACAAGTTGGGACTTGCAAATATTTTAATAACCGAAATGCGTATGGACATGATGTCTGCGGAAAGCACGGAAACGGGGACTATCGAGCCGCGTACGCGCGTCTGGCCGACGGGCAAACATAAGCGTTTTTTGTTGTTTTTCCGCACCAAAACTAAAATTTTATTAGATGTCTGTTCTTCTTGGTCGTGATGATTATAATGATTGATAAAAAGGACTAGGAGAGTATTTTTAACATACGTTATTAATATTTTTTTCAACTTTATTGTTCATTTATTGTTTTTTAACTTTATGTTTTATGTTGCTAATTTATTTACGATTTTAGTTACAAACCAATATTTGCTGACGTCAATATATGAGAGCCTAGATGGGCCTCGCGCATTCCAAAGTTCAATTGTGTCTGACTGCAGAAATTGCCTTTCTGTTTTTAATAAGTTACTTTTTATTTTTCATTACATTGTTAACAATTTCACGTTATATTTTAATATTTATTAAAAAGTTTTATTTTAATTTTTGTTGAGTCAAGCATTTTACATGTAAGTGTTACGTATTTTATAAATAAGAGATAAAAAAAACTTTAATGAAGATTTTATTTATATACCTAATTCTATTGTTTTTTAAAATAATGATCAAAAAATAACCGGAATTTATTCATAAAAAGAAAAGTACATGTTTATTCTTCAAATTTCAAGTTGTCCCCTTCAAAGTAGTCC
>QVNZ01012361.1:0-26528 GCA_014825645.1 Pseudomyrmex dendroicus | reverse complement strand
ATTTAAGTAATTCTTGGCAAAGATGTATGGAAGTTCGCAATTGAAGCGTGACAAAGTTCGAACATACGGCGCGTAATAAGATGAGGAGGTCGAGCGCGCAAAAGATGAATAAAAACGTACTTACGCAGCGAAGCTTCAAAGTGAAACTTTGTTTATATGATAATTTATGCGCGTCGCTTCCGCGATAAATTAATCTTTACGAGGGTGTTTGCTTCGGTACACATTTATTACTCAAGTGACATTGTTGCTCGTTGGTGCGCGCGACTAAGGGCTCGGACGTAACGAAAGATACGAAAACTAATGTGTCGGGAGCGTAAAGATTTTAGATCTCGGTTGTATTTCGACATACGGAGAGAAACTAAGTGTCTCGCACATTTGCGGTAAATGATGATCTTTTTGTTTGTTTTTCAATTCCTATGAGGAATTGAATCAGGCAACGAATTTCTTCGTGAACACACGGTAAAGCGTTCGCGTCCCGAGGATGGTCCACTCGTTGATCAGGAATTGTGAATTGCCGGCGCGCACGAAGGATTCCCCTCCTCCTTCCTAAAAGAAATTCTAAAATTTGCACTTTACTACATACGTATATACAATGACCGTGGTTTCTGTCGGGCGATATTTTCGGCGACGACGACGACGACGACGACGACGACGACGTTTCCACGTAACGCGCGTGCATTATTAACGGCGTCATCATATTAGCGATGAGCGAATACCTGTTGTTCTCGATTACGACACGAATGACTAAGAGAACGAAGCTGTTACACCGGACAGATGTCCATGCTCCGTGTATACTGCGGATCTCGAGTTCGAATTCGAAGCAATGCTTTTTTTTTTTTTTTTTTTAATAAACGGTCAAAGGATGTCACGACGTAACATTAAAATTAATTATTAATAAATGATTTTTTTCAATTCTCCTATTTTAAGTATTTTTTATTTAATTAAAATTGACGTTATACATGTGAAACTTTTGCAATTTTAAAATTATCTCTAGACACACATGCGTTCGAGAAGGTTTCAAAAGTTAAACGATAATAACTAAAATGTGCCAAACACGCGCGAAGGCTGGGTGTCTGTTTTGGCCGCACTTCGAAACAAATTTTCCGAAGAGATGTATCGATCTTTCAAAAGCGCCGCAAAGATCGCTCGCGGAAATCTCTTCTCATGCAAATTGTGCATTGTGCACCCAGACACTTCTCGGTTGCTTCGACCGTTCGTAAAGTTATATTTACCGTCGCCGTCACCGTGAAAAACATTATTTTTTTTTTTTTTTTTTTTTTACCACACCAGACATATTTATATTCACGTGCGATTTTCCCACACCCGGAGAAAAAGGCACGGACCGGCGCAGGCATATTTCTCGGATTCGCGTCACGTCTTCTCTTCTCGCGTCCCTATGACGTCTCGCTTGTGATGGCGCCCGATTGTTTTTATATAGGCGTCATTGTTGCAATCGTCAGACAATCGTCGTTCATATAGTTATACAACAGAGTATAAATTTTAAATAACTAAATAAATAAATTTCTCTCACACGCGCCTAACAAAATTTTCTTCTCTGAAATATACGCGAATGATTTTGAGAAAACTCGGATGTACGCACAATCGCGGAGTAATTTTTGATCTCAGGTTTCATAGGCGAGAGAATCTCTGGAAGTATGAGTGACAACGTGCTCGCGAGCACGTCGTTCTCGAAAAGAAACTGTGCTCTTGAATGGGTGAAAGATGACGGTCTCTTATCAATACGAGGTCGCGAGTTCGACCAGCGGCGGATTCACCAGGCTTCTGCTTATGTGGCGCGGTTCTCTCTACAAGCTCATCTACAGAGAACTTTTGCTTTATTTGATTCTCTTCGGCGCACTGTCCACGCTCTATCGCCACGTCTTCACCCCCGCTCAGAAAAGGTGCGCAAAGATGTTTTCTATCCTGTTTTTTTTAGATTTAAAAAATTTTATTATTCCCAAGTTATTTTCAATTTCATTGAAATGTTGTCCTTATTCGAAATTTTACAACATAATATAATGCAACACACATTGCAGGGAATTCGAGCATGTAGTCGTTTATTGCGACACCCTGATCAAACTGATTCCGCTGAGTTTCGTGCTCGGATTTTACGTGTCTTATGTGGCGCAGAGATGGTGGAAGCAATACAAGGCAATACCGTGGCCCGATAAGTACGTTTAGATAAATGTGATAATAATTTAATAGAAATATATTTTTTTATTCATTTCCCTCGCGTATGTAGTTGATTACGATCTGTATGTAATTTCGATATATATTTGTTGTACGTTTCCCTATTTTCTTCCTTGCAGAGTGATGCATCTTGTGGCTCTCTACGTCACCGGAAACGACGAGTACAGTCGGATGTTACGCAGAGCACTGATGCGTTACTTGAATCTCTCCCTGATACTCGTTCTGCGTTCCATCAGTTCGGCGGTGAAGAGACGATTTCCCACTCTCGACCACGTCGTCGATTCCGGTAAATCGCTATACCGCACGCGGGAGGAAACGAACGAATCGCCGTCGTGGCGGCGATGTTAAAAAAAAATTATTTAACGAGTGTGTGTTACCGCTACGCAGGATTCATGACCTCGCTGGAACTCGAATTGTACCAGTCGGTGCCGAGTGAGGAGTTTAACACCTATTGGATACCGTGCACGTGGTTCATTAATCTTCTCAAGGAGGCACGTAAGAACCACAGGTTGTCCGATGCGCAGGGCCTAAAGCTAATCATGGAGGTGCGAGTAAACTTTCCCCTGATGCTTTTTTTCTCTATCTTCGTACCTTCGATCCCGATGTAATTTCTCGATTTGTTTCTTCTGGCGGAATGTTTTTTTTTTTTTTTTCAATTATTGTGTCACTGGAGACGGAAAGAATTACAGCCGGTCGGTACGCGCAATTGTCGATAGACGCGGAAGAGAACGATATGAAATTTTACGAGCGGCTTGTTGTTAATCCACCACACGAATCGATAATACACACGAGAACACAAAGGAAACAAATCGTAAAAACCGTCTATCAACGGTGATTTTATTCTCTCCGATTAGGCACGTACGTCGGCACGAATGTGTCGTGAGATTGAATTTTTTAAAGATAACAGTTTTTCGTTCAGCATTTTCTCAACGTGTTTTGCGAAGACGTATAAATTAAACAACAATCGCAAAACAGACAGATCAAAAACGACATCAAATTTTGTTTCGTTAATTTTATTGTTTTTTGTAATCAAATGTTTTTTTCACCCCTTTTTCCTCTTTAATATTATTACCGAAATCAATGAAATCAATAACTTTGTTCCCAGCAGAAATTGACAATTGACGAAATTTAAAAAAACTTGAAAGTTAAATTACGAATTGCATATTTTATTTAGCTTAAAAAAGAAATGCTGTAGATATTAGATATTAGATAGCAATTAAAATACCTGAGCCACGTTTAGTTTCTTTACTTGCTTACTGTTTGTAGATTGATTGAAGTTTTAGACTCGTTAATGTAGCTCGATTTGCAGGAGTTTAACGAATTCCGGACTAAATGCGGTCTCTTGTGGAGCTACGACTGGGTGTCGATCCCATTGGTGTACACCCAAGTTGTGACGCTCGCCACTTACAGTTTCTTTGCGGTCGCGCTGATCGGCCGGCAGTACATCGACGGCGTCGAAAAGCAATTCCAATTGAAAATAGACAAGTACGTGCCAATCTTCACGATCCTACAATTCTTCTTCTTTATGGGATTGCTGAAGGTAGCCGAACAACTGATAAATCCCTTCGGCGACGACGACGAGGATTTTGAGCTGAACTGGCTGATCGATCGTCATACCAAGGTACGATAAGATAAATGTTCTCATGATCAGAAATTTATTATAAATTTATTATGTAATTTATTACGTAATTTTTTGAAATCGATTTTCTATTGTTTTGTTTATTTCACAACGGTAATACTTACAAACAAAGGTGTCATATCTTGGAGTGGACACACTGATGAACCGTTGTCCGCCGCTCGTCAAAGACATCTTCTACGATGCCGAGAACATAAGTCTGCCGTATACGGAAGCGGCCGCGGCCTACAAGAAGAAGACTTATCGCGGTAGCGTGGCGAACATGATGTTAGTAGTTAATCTTTGTGTACATATATAGTTTAGAACAAACAAAGTTACTAAATTTGACACAAATAACAGATTAAATCTATGTATATAGTAAAATTTTCGTTTCTGAAGATGATTTTACACTTTTTTTTACGCGATATACAAGAAACAATTTCGCACAGTCAAAAGGTTTAAGATTTATTTTGATTGCGCGAAACAAAAATGATCAGGTTTACGATGTAATCGATTTTTCAGGGTACCCGAAGAGAAACAAGGAATGTTCCTGCCCGGTATTATAGAAGAGGAAGAAGAATCCTCGAAGGACACTCTACGCGCTTCTGTCATAAATTTAACGAACCCGAGCGAGAGCCCGACGAGCGAAATGCGGTAAGATTGTAATTGAAGCGAGTATCGACGTACTTGATCAATCTTTTCTATCTATAATATGTGGATTAAAAACAAAAAACAGCAATATCTAATATATTATATTGTTTTTAACGCTAGAACACAGAGTTTCTCATTTTGCCACATCCGTGAATTTGACATGATAATTGAAAAAGCGTTTTATTCGTTATTATTTTTAATTTCTTTATCATTTGAATATTAAGTAATTAACAAACAAGCTAACAAAAGCTACAAAGATTTGTAACACTTCATATATTTATTTTTTTCCATGTTAATATAAAAGTACGCAGACGATTTCTCGCAAATAGATTACATTTCTGAACTTTCATTTCTTTTGACGAAGTCTATTAAAAGAGATGCGATGCGACAAGAACTCTATTAAGTTAGACGCGTTTGTTCCAGCCAGATCAGCAGCTCCCCTGTGGCATCTGCGAAGATGGCTTTCGATTGTTCCGAAACAATTGTACAGTTGGATGGCCAAGAACAACAACCGCAGGAACAACGGCACACGATAGCCGAGGCCGTTAAAAAGTTTTCGTCCTTGGCGAAGAAAGGCTCGGGATCCCGTGCCGACTTGCGGAAACCCTTCTTCCCGATTCAAACGAAATCACCCAAGACGATGTTGCAACCCTGGCCGAGCGCGACGAACATCTCGCGTTCGAGTGTCGCGTCGACGTTCACGCCGTTTCCCACGTCAGCCGACTCTTCGCCAGGGTTTCTCGAAATCGGCAGTGTCTGGAAAAAAGATTCAATCACGAGCTTGTATCGCCGATCATCCGTCGAGAATTCGGAAGGACGTCCTAGCGTTTCGTCGCGCGGCGAAAAAAGTCACGAGGGTGTTGTCAATTCGGCGTTCGCCGGTGAGAAAATGAACGACGTGCCGGACATCTGCGACTGCGACGACGAAGAACACAATGGTCCTACGGAATCTTCGCATCAGTGTCAGTGTAGACAGATCTTGGATCAACACTTGCTAACCCCGGAAACAATCGATTTGTCCGCGGTCATCGGTTACGAACCGAGTCGTTCGAGAACTGTCAGTTGCTCGAAATATTTGACACCTAAAGGAGACGATTCCCGAAAGAAGAAGAGTTTTCAGTGGCGGTCGAAGATATCCAAACCGTTGAAGTTCCGCAGAAGAACCACCGACAACATACCAACCGTGATCACAGTTCTGAGCCACACCAGGAGCACGCCAGATCTCAGAGATTTGAACGAGCAGGCGAAGACCGCGCAAAGTGAAGCGACTGCTATAGATACTTTTCGCACGCAAGAGAAAGACACGAAGTTGTGAATGATGTATTTGAGTGTTTGTTGTGTGAATATTTTTGTGTAAATAATGTACATATTGTAGAGAAAATGTTCCAGAGTTGTATTATGCAAAACATAAAATATATCTATAAATATATAATAATATAGTTTATTTGAATAATTTAGTAAACTTATAAACTTTATTGCAATATGTTTGATATTATATTCATTGTATACCTTAGTTCTTCCTTTATTACGTGACATGAAGATTCCCGTCAACGGTCATATCACAAATAGAATTAATCCGTTTGATATTATGAACTGTTTGAAGTGTAATATTACCGTATATAATTTTCTTTCTCACGATTCTCACGATTTTTTTTTAATGCTGTGTTGGTACCGAAAAAGTATCAAAAAAATTCATACGCGAAAATCGATAGATTGCAGACCGAATAGTAACCTAAAATTTATTTCTGGATTAGGCGTGCTTTTTCTGATAATGTTTCTAGTTCATCTCGACAGATGTGTGTAGAGTATATGCTTGGTTTAATTATTTTAGATAGAAAGAGAATAAGTGAAATAAGAAGTACGAGCCAGTTTTGCACAAGTATATTTATTTTCGTCTTATATAAGAATGTGTATATTTTTCCGTCCCACTTTTCAGACTGTCTGATACAGTAACATTTACTGTTTCTGGTGTGGTTAAATAAAAAATATAGCACACGTATGTTTAACACTTGACAACTAATGTTGTAAAAATAAGTCAAAAATTATATGGAGCAAACGAGACACCAAGAAAAGAATGATTGTTACTGATGGAAAATTCATCAATTATTTTTGCATAACTGTTAAAATATACGAGAAATTTCTGAATGCTGTCGGATTATACATGTATAACAGAATTGTGTTGGAACTAGAAATTTGATTTCCAGTTTTATATTTATTATAAATATATAAACGAATATCGAGATAAAAATCTCCATTACTCTTTATTACATCTTACAATAAATGAAATAGATTCCAGAAAAAAAATAGAACCGGCCCAGTGGTCTCGCGGCTTGAGTGCGAGGGCAGACCACTGGGCCGGTCTAACTTTGTTTTGATACTATTGTGCATAACTCTCACATGTGTATATGGAGAAAGCGAAGTAAGTAGTAAAAAGTTTTATTATATTTAATACAATTGTATTTAAAATTCAATATACATCCTTTGTGTATTAAAAAATATTATAAAATTCAATACAAAATCTTCTATAGAATTTCTCCCCTTCTTCTTTTTAGCGGAATAACGGTCGCTTCTATAGAGACGAGTTCTGAACAGATACCAGACCTAAGCGTCTTCTTGAGTTTGAACTAGGAATAGGATAGGATCACATGCTGTGGACAGAACACCGGAAAGAAAGTAAAGTAATTATAAAATAGCTATATTCCTTGCATCTTTGTGCTTAGAAAAGTGTGGTTCAAATGCTTTAATATCTTCCCATAAAAATAAGTTGTATAACTTAAGCTAACCTAACCTAGAAACTTTTCTCTTTTCCTGTCTTTCTCTAAAAAGTGATTTTATCAGTTATCATTTTATGATTATTTCGTTTTTTGTTAAATTATTTTGTTATTTTAGTATAAAACTTTAAAGCCAAATGATATATGTTTTAAGTTTGAATGTGTGATGTGTCATCATATTTGTAAACTGTTGCATACATATATGTATATTTACATGATAACGTCTCTTTTTTGATACAGCATTAATACAAAATGAGGAATATGACACTTACAGAAATGGAGCCGTTAAAAATACATTTAGATTCGTTAGAAATGGCTGGAAAGATGGTGGACAAACATATTATTGCAGACAGCAACTTTCCATCTTTAATTAATCTCATGCGATACAATGTACAAGGTAAATTATGTGTAGTATACAATATATATTTTTTGCCAGAAGTCACAGCTCTATAACTATATGAGTATGTGAGAAATATTAATGCTATTATCTGAAAGTAATAATCTGATATATGTTACTGATATATCTTTTATTTTGTTTTGTTTTGTTTAGGTGGACCAACAGTTAGTGGTCTTGATGATCATGATTATCCTAACTTGAGCGTGTCAATGAGTTTAACAAATATCAATCAAATGAAAATCCACAGCAAAATTCCTTTGCCTTCTGAAGTAATGGAGCATTTTGGCCGTATCCTTTTTAAATTATTGTATTTTAGAGAAAAATATCTTCAGTTCAGTTATTTTACATATATTTTTATTTGATCCTTATTGAAAACATAGATATGCAATGTCATTGTATGATGGGTCTTTTTACGGAAATTTCAAAAGCATGGCTTACAATCGACAGTGATATTTATCTATGGTCTTATGAAAATGAGTAAGCACACAATGTTTCATACATGCAAGAATTGTATTTAATGGTTATAACTTTGTATAAACTCATATACCTATAGAACGCTAAGAGATATTTAAAATATAAAATTATACAGGTCTGATGTTGCATACTTTGATGGTTTAAACGAGACTATTATAAGTGTAGGCTTAGTAAAACCCAAGACAGGAATTTTCCAGAGTTATGTTAAATACTTATTAATTCTCACAACTACAGTAGAAATAATCATTCTTGGCGTTACAATACCTGATGACACAAAAGGTAACAATTTATTACATTTCTGGTTGTAATATATTGTAAATCTTGTCTATTGAATTTGTATACATCCACAGAAGTGCAGTTAGTTTCCGAGCCAATTTTTACTGTTACAACTGATGGGATAGGAATTACCACAATTGCTAATACCAGTAGTGGTAGAATCTTTCTTGGTGGTAGAAACGGATCGTTATTTGAAATATATTATCAAGTAGGACACACAAATATTTAAGATTTTTTAAAAAAGTATCTATCTTAACTTTTATTTTAATCAATTTCTTTGCATGTGTACAGGCGGAGAGCAGTTGGTTCGGTAAACGATGCAAAAAAATTAATCATTCAGAAGGTCCGTTGTCATTTCTAGTGCCGTCATTTGTTACCATGGCTCTGTCGGAAGAGGAAGCTATAATACAGATATCAGTGGATGATTCACGTAATATTTTGTACACTTTGGGCGATAGAGGTACAATTACAGTTTGGGATATTGATAATGGTGGTGCATCTAAAATCACATCATTATCCCAAGCTTCTTTGGTACAAAATACTGTCCATGTCGTTAAGTAGGTAATCCTTTATCAATATTGCATAAATTGTTAGTAATCAAATTAATATAGTTTTTCTTTCTTTCAAGGACTCTGGACAGTAACAATTTTCGACCTCTTGTAAGCATATCGGCCATAACAGAGTCCGAATCGGTGCATCTGAACTTGGTTGTTGTTGCAGCGACGGGAACTCGATTCTACTTTAGTTGCACTTCCGTTACAAATCCTTCAAGTAGGCCGCAAAGTCTATATTTAATACATGTCAGGTTACCACCGGGCTACGCTGCGAATGCTCCAGTAATGAGACCGCGGAAAGTGCAAATGGCTTATTATCGGAAAGGTAATTTACTTAATCACTTGTGTATATCTCGTGTAAGTGAAATGTCAGATATGTTATTTAACTTACTGATACTTCGTGATATCTCCTAGGGACACTTATTCTTGTTTGTGGAGGTGATACAGAAACGGCGTGGTGTTTAAGCAATGATGCTTATCCATTTACAAATTACTTGGCTGAAACTCAGAGTATCTTGCCTCTCGACAGTCCGGCCTGGGCTATGGAAGAAATCATACGCGATTCGGCTATACATATAGAGAAGCAAAGCAGCGCTCAGGGTGAACCTCCGTTATTAGTGCGCCAACATATGGAGCCACCAAGAAAATTCATATTTTTGACAGCACAGGTATACGATAGGTACATTTTGTTATATTTATATAAATATTATCATATGCGCGTATGTTATCTATTACTATTGTATGTGCATATATCTATTTATAATGTGAATTATATTTTGCTGCAGGGAGCAATAATCTTGATGCAAGTACGTCCTGTAGATATTCTGAGACAACTTCTTTTGGAACAACGTGGACCCGATACAGAAGCAGTACGCGCATATTTCCAAACTCAATCTCTGGAACAGGCTTGTGCTACGTGTCTAATTTTGGCGACGCTTGAAAGTTCTCAAAATGCTCAGGTAAAATTGTTATCTTTTGTTACGTGTAAAGTTTACCTGTATGATGTTAGAAAATATTATAGAAATATCCTTAATTTTATTAATAATACATATTTTTTCATGGCATAATATTAGTTATCAGAATGGGCAACTCGTGCATTTTTCCTATATGGTGGTCAAAGAACAGCAGGAATAGGTCCTTCAATTGACATGCATAGTGGTTTTCCTGGTACGTATATGTCTTTTGTACAATGCACGCATAAATGTTTACATTGTATTTAAAAAATTAATGTTTTAACTTATATATTAATAGATTTACGCACATCTACACCCAGAGTTCCGCCTTTCGACTCGAGAACTCAAGTCTTCCGGCCGTCTGGGCAAATGGGTCTTAGCACAGATGTTGCTTTGCAACGTTTCTCCGCTAAACACAGCGGATTGTATCTTTACGTAGGAAGAATACTTCGTCCCATATGGAACATACGTTGTATAAAACAAGAGACAATAAATAATAAGTGTGTGGTAAGCATTATTAAAAAAGAATGTTACTCTATCTCCTGACATTAATGCTTTATATAATTAAAATGTAATATATATATTGAAAAATTTTATATTAACTTTTTTTCAGATATCCAGTACAGTACCAGCAACACAAATAGCTTGGATTTTAGGACATTTGCAAGCATTAAGATCTTTCTTGAACAGAAATACGCATATCACAAAACAGTATGTATTTGTCTATAATCTTTCTTTGCAATATTTTATTAGATTGTATAACAAATTATTTAAAGAATCAATTACAACTATCAATTACAATATTTTCAGACAAAGTACAAGTAGCAGAGGTATAACAGATGGGTTTGAAACATCGATTCAAAGTCATTTTCAAGAACCAATAGTGGAAGAAAGAAACTCGTTGGATGCCCTAAAAGTTTTTATCACTCACGCCTGTGAAGTTTTGGGTCTGTGGAAGATATTATGCGAGAATCAATTGAATAATATTGTCAGCTGTTTATCGAAGGTTTATTATTACTGTTAATCAAAACTTTAAACAATAGAGCTGTTTTATTTTCATAATAAACAATTACGATTTGAATATATTTCAGGATCAAATTACTCAGTTTTCCACAGCCACGTTTAGAGATCTAATTTTAATAGGTCATGAAATATCTTCTTTGCTCATCGTTCATCTGATTGATAGGTAGGTTTATGACGTTTTATTGATGAATAGTTTTCACAGTAGAAGTATATAATACAATATAATCAAATCTTGTAGTTACCTCGGCGATAATGCATCAGTGGATTCTGTGAGCGCGAAATTGAGAGAAGTATGTCCCAATTTATACAGAACTGAAGATGCTGTTTGTTCCAAGGTAGATACATTTATTATATGTTATATAACTTGATAATGCATATTATAACAAGAAATCATGTTATATATTCATCGAATTTAGGCCAACGAAATTCTTTTGAAAGCAAAAAACAGCACAAATCCCGAAGAGAGAGAATGCTATCTTCAATCTGCTTTAAAGGTATGTGTCGCAATCACATCACTCTCACGATATGAAAAACAACGTTTAATTTTATTTGTTTAACATATTCACGCAGCTTTGTAAGGAAGTAGCCCCCAGATTAAATTTGAACGCAGTATGCCAACAGTTTGTGGCGTGTCAGTTCTATACGGGAGTACTTGAACTGTGTATCTGCTGTGCAGAAAGAATAGATCCCAATAACGCTGCCTCGCATTATTACAAAAACAATGAACCGATAGAGGATCAAGAGGGAAGTCTAGCTTTTACAAAACGGTACACACGATTTTCAAGTTTTTGGAGAATATAATGAAAACCCTTCTGATTAAAGTTTGTGAGCCTGTTTTAATATACTTTACAGTTCAGAAATTTATAAGGAATTTATTACGATGCTGGATCACTTGTACCATCAGAGTATCTCTGATCCCTTAACGCCGACTATACCGAGTAAGCCTGGACCTCCTTTACAGATTACATCAACCGCTGCGATAACACCGGCAAAAGAAATAGTAAGACATGTAATTTTTTTGTCTAATTGTTTGATACACACACATACGTTGTAACTACACAACGTTGTTTCAGTTGCATGAGATCATAAGAGACGCACTGCAGGCGCCATGTGAAACGCTTCACTTTTCCATTTACACGTGGATGATAGAGCGCGGACTTCACGGCGAGTTGGTCGCGCTCGCCGCACCCTCGCTAGAAACTTACCTCAGTCGCGTAAACGCGCCCGAGTTACTTTGGCAGTTTTACGAGAGAAATAAGAATCACGCAGCCGCGGCAAAAATATTGGACTCCTTAGATGAGATTATATAACAATAGAAAATGATGGATTTTTAACTGAGATCTTTAACAGGTCTGAAGTGCCATTATCAAAAAGAGTAGAGTATTTAGCGCGAGCAGTTGTATGTATGAGAAGTGATCAAACAGGATATGCTCCGTATCTTGGGATTTTCCTACGTGAATTGGAAGACAAATTGGAAGTAGCTAGGATGCAACAGCAGGTACGTATTTTAAACTGTCGTCAGTAATCACAAGCCCATTAGATTATGTAAACTGAAAATCTAACCATATTATACTGATCTCTGCAACTTTTTATAAATATTGTATTACTTAAATATTGTTTGTTTTTTTTAAATATTTATAGATACTTGATATTATCAGCAATCAGCAAAATCTTTACGATTCGATGCTGGTAACAGATGCAAAATTGAGACTAAATTCTTCTCTGCTTGATATCACACAGGTTTGTAATTGAGATAAATATGCTTTTTTTCTCGTGTTTTTCTTTTAATTCTCATATTATAAAATTTTTTATTACAGTTATATGAAGAATATGCGGATCCCTTACAACTCTGGGAATGCAAGTTGGCTATAATCCATTGTTCTGGTCATCAAGATGACATGTTGATCAAAGGAATTTGGACCAATATAATCGACAACGGTACTATGTGCAATGTTTTGTTTCGAAAGCTTTTTAATTTGTATTAAATGTTTTTATAACAAGTTTTCTAATGATTCTAGAATTAGAAAATGCATCAGAAGCTTCGAACGAAGATAAAATAGCCATCTTAATGAGCAAGATTAAAATACTTGGGCAAGAATACATGGGATCACCGCACTGCTTCCCAATTGGTAACTAATTTTTTTTACATACATGAATATATTTTTTGATATCGAAACTTGTGTATATTAACATATTCTTATATAAATTTACTTATTTTTTTTTTTAGATTTCCTAATAAAACAATTAGAAATGAAGGCGTGTAAGTACAAAGTATCTAATATCGCTATTATAACTGGATTCTTGGAATTAGGAGTAGCGATGGAAGATCTTTTAGATATTTATGACAAGTAAGTATTATTTTTTTTGCTAACTTCACAGAGTTTTTCTCGAATATAAAATTGTTTTATCTTTATCACGATTTATCTGTGTTTAGAATGATTGGCAAAAATACCCGTGCCTGGTTAAATGAAGGCAATGAATTTCATCTAATCGAATCGACAGCAAATTTAGTGAATTATTTTATAACAAATTCAAACATAACTAACAGTTTTGTCAGGTAAGTATCCATTTGCATTGTGTGTGTGTACATTCTCAATATATTTTCATACAAAGACTAAAAAAATAAAATAAAATCAGAATGTTATATGATTGTACAAAAATTAAAATAACAAAAAATGACAAACTAACTTTTCTTTTTGCTACAGAAGAAAGATAATAACAAAATGTCAAGATGTTATTTCGAAGTGTTTAACGACTCTCTTTAGTAAACCTAATGGCGGAGATCTCGACAGGGAAATAGCAAATCTACGATCAATTCAAAGCATATTGAATCGTATGTGAAAGATTTTTGTTACACGGATTTAAGAGATATGTATTTTGTACGAATCCGAATATATTTGTGAAAAAGAAAAAAGTGAAGCGAATCTTTGTGACTTACACACAACTGTTGCTTGATAATGTTTGACATAAGAAGCAACTCGCGATACCGATTGAGAAATAAATTGCTCAGCTTTGGAAAAGTATGCAATCTGTTCACGTCAAGAAATATTGTGGTTTATCCAGTATTTTACATATTTGTACATTCTAAATACACATATTGTATAAATCATTTTCCGATTATAGTCTATAAATTGACGACTTTCCATAGCTCTCATTCTTTTCCTTGACAGACCTCATGCACACTACAACTGAGTTACATCCGCAACAGGTGGTAACTACTTTATACGCGATACGTCATTTGCGTTCAACCAATGGCGTATGAGCACGGTTTCTTGCGATTCACGCTTGAAATATGTTCTACTGGAACTCTCTTCAAACGTTTTTCATTTTTATAGTTAAATAGAAAATATCCAATTAACCCATTTATTTGACCGAAAGATAATTATTTTCTCATGAGAAATTGTCACTAAAATATTTTTACTGGTTTTAGATAGAAAATTATAAGCTCAACTTATATCACTTATTTGTACAAAGAAAACAATTGAATTGCTGCTTTGGTCGCTCAGAGAGAAACGAGATATTGCACACAAAGCATTTTCTGTCCATGACTTATGTTAAAGTGTGTCCTAATTGATTAAACATTTTCTTTATTGTCTTACATGTCATTATAGAGTATCCCATGGAAAGTTATTGAAACAAATCAGCTCATAACATCATTTAATTCCTGCAACGTTTTACTCCGTAAAGATAATTTCAAGAACTTGTAAAAATTACACAAGCGATATAAAGATAAGAAATTTATCGATGTGAAAGGAAAGAATAAAAATATAAAACTTTTTACGATATAACAAAGATATTCTTTATATATTCTACTCTAGTATTTGTAAGATACATCATAAAAGATAAAGTATTTATAAACTGAAAACTCAACGCTCTGTTGATGAAAACATTTGTTTTCGATGTCACAACAAATTTTTGTTTACTCGAGAAAAAAAGTCCTTCGTACACGGATGGATTTTATATCTGGTGATGTGTATGATCAAATGTACAATCATTTAAAATTAAGATGTAAAAATTAAATAAAAAGCATTTCTTTCTATAATTCAAAATTTTAATTTACGTCAATACTTTATTAATAAAAAATTCGGAATACAAGCCAAGGAATAGGTATTGCGTATGAAACACGACAAAGAGTCTGCCCAAGTCTCTAGATATATGTTGGCCCTGAAAAGGGCCGATGTATATATAGCCACAATACGCATCAAATTATTTCTTCACTTGGAACTGGTGTATTTGGTGACAGCTTTGGTTCCCTCACTGACAGCGTGCTTGGCCAATTCTCCAGGTAGCAGAAGTCTCACTGCGGTCTGTATCTCACGAGAAGTGATCGTCGACCTTTTGTTGTAATGCGCCAATCTTGACGCCTCGGCGGCAATTCTCTCGAACACATCGTTGACGAAACTGTTCATTATGCTCATGGCTTTACTGGAAATCCCAGTATCTGGATGCACTTGCTTCAACACCTTGTAGATGTAAATGGCATAACTCTCTTTCCTCTTCCTCTTCTTTTTCTTGTCGCTCTTGCTGATGTTTTTCTGAGCCTTGCCCGCCTTCTTGACGGCCTTTCCACTTGCCTTCGGCGGCATGATGATGACAACTTAAAAGAGTAGCAGCGATCTCGTGGCACACAACGTACAACAGAGAAGTCGGAGCGTCGATTGACCGGTCCTGAGTCGAGCACGCTCTTTTATACGAAGCGGAGTGGCAACGGCGCCACCAATCACGTTGCGCGACCACGCGCGAAGCCGATTGGTGCGCTGCTACTACGAAAAGTGATTGACAAGTATCCGAAAAACGAAATAACGACAATATATGTCAACATTGCTGTTGTCATTGACAAGTTTCATCCTTCGAAAAACAACAAGTGTCAAACGCTGGCTCATTATCGCACATAGCATTTGCATGACAGCTCGTCAAAAAATGAACGTTCTCGATGATTTTTGTAAGCATGGAAAAAATCGAGAGATCGTCCCGTCATTAAATTCTATGTTTTAAAAGGGAAAACGAAGCAGAGATTAAAGTTGGAGTTGCGGTTCTTAGAGATTTTTCTCCTTCGACAAGCACGGAGTATAAATGAGTTAGTTACATTTCAAAGTTGTCGAACGAGCTGTGAGGACGTACACATATGAGATGACGATTCCAGGAATGATCGGAAAAATCCACACAATCGTGTAATTATGAATGACAACAGATTGGAGTTGTGTGATGTGGTAGAGATGGTAGACACTCATCGGAAAGTGCGAACGATATCTTAGACAAACATTTGGGTGTAAAAGCGATGGATTTTCCACAGTTTTGCTCACACCTAGATAAAAAACAATGCTCGGATATTTCAACCGAGTGTTTGCAACGTTTCAAGCGCAATTTAAAAGACTTTCTACACCGATTCATAACGGTTGGTGAAACTTGGGTTTGCCATTCCGCGCTTAATCTTTTTGAAACCAAGGAGCAGTCGAAACAGCGGACAGAAAGCGATCGATCGAAGAAGGCAAAGACGACTTTATCGGCTGTATTTTAAGATGCACGTGGAATAATTTTTATTTATTATCTTTAAAAAAGAAAAAACCGTCACGAGTATTATGCGGGCTTGCTACAACGTTTTGGCGGCGAAATCAAAATGAAACGACAGCATTTATTTAGAGAAAAAAAGCGTGTCTCTCTTTTATCAAGACGATGCACCAGTTCACCTGTTGCAATGGCCAAAATTTACGAGTTTGGGCTTCGAGTTGCTGCCCCATCTGCTTTATTCGCTAGATATCGGCTTTGTCCGATTTCTATTTCCGTGTTTGATTAAATGGTTGCATAAAAAGAAATTTTGGAGCAACTGTGATACGTTTGCCGAAAAATTCTTATTTATCTTCAACAATTAATTATAAGAACATAATTTCCACGACGTCGGCTTTCGCTATGAAACACGTTTACTGTGATATCTTTTACCTTTTTCTAAAACTAAAATTATTAGTTTATTTATCTAGATCAGTTTTACAAGTTTAATTACTTTTTTTTTTAATTTTTTAGTTTTAAAAAACGTGATTTAGTCTTGATGACGATTGACATGAAGTCTCTCTCTCTCTTTGTCAGACTAGATTTAAAAAATCATAAATAATTTAGTTTACTATATTTATAAAAAAATTCACTTTAGTTCTTTAGGGAAATTTTTTTTATAATCTATTTTATAATCATTTATAATTTTTTTATTCACGTGTGTAAGCCACAATAATACTATGACGAATAATTTGTTTTTGTTATTAAATCTTCACGTCGATCGTTAAGGGTTAATGTAATAACTTCTGTTAGTTCATTGTTATGAGCAATAAAGAGAAACATTAAAATATCTCGCAACGATATTTATTTTTTAATAAAAATTCTTACTCCAATAATTATAAACTTTATTTTATCAAATTTCATTGAAATTACAATGCAAAAGAACTAAAAATGTTCTCACAGTACAATATCCTTAGACTCACAATACAATATCCTTAGATTCTACTTCTAAAATGTGTTTATTATATGTATATATAGATATCTCAATTTTCTTCTATAAATTTTCCCACTGTATTATGGAAAACAGGTCAGTCAATCTCAAATACGCTTACAAATATCAAGACATTTACATCAAAAGTTCTTGAAATCAGTTCGTGATAAAATAATAAGCCCCAAGTTTTAGGTTAGCAAATGTATGTAAATATTTCAACAATTGTATTTCCAACAAGTTATCGATATATATATATATATATGACACATAAAGAAACATTCTTAAATATTCAATATCAAAAACCACATGCAAAACATTTGGAATGACATTTGTTTATGCCAAACGACAAAGTTATTCCATCGTTATAAAAATTTGTGGCCCTGAAAAGGGCCGTTTTGTTTTGAGTGTCGTATTATAATTATGCTTTCTTCTCGGTCTTCTTGGGCAGCAGCACGGCTTGAATGTTCGGCAAAACACCACCTTGAGCGATCGTTACACCGGAGAGTAACTTGTTCAATTCCTCGTCATTGCGGATGGCAAGTTGCAAATGACGAGGGATGATCCTTGTCTTCTTGTTGTCACGGGCAGCGTTGCCAGCCAATTCCAACACTTCAGCGGCCAAATACTCCATGACAGCTGCCAGATAAACCGGGGCACCGGCACCGACGCGTTCAGCGTAATTTCCTTTTCTCAGCAATCGGTGAATACGACCAACGGGAAATTGCAATCCCGCCCTGTTCGAGCGTGACTTCGCCTTCCCCTTCACTTTGCCTCCTTTACCGCGACCAGACATTGTTGCTCGGTATTTAACGAATAGCAGAGATCCTCACTTCTCAGAAAGCAGGAGAGTTGTGACGCTACCGAGTCTCAGCCGCTCTTTTATACCGCACGGGAGCGGCGCCTCAGAGCCAATGAGAGCGCGCGACGGCTTTCGAGGCTTCCGATTGGTGCGCCGCAGCTCTCGCGAGCGCGTATATAAGTGTTACACGGAGCTTTTGTTAGTTTCACATTTCGCGATGGTAATGTTGAAATTGGAGAGAGTCAAATAATTTTTCATGGTATGTGAGGAATATATGAAATAAATATCTGTGATAACGTGTGCTATAATATTTTATGACAGTTATCGTTCATTTCAGGTCTTCAGGTCTGAACGTTGGATTCGTGTTAGATTCCTAACGTTAGAAGCATTTGTCCATGATTGCGGAAAGAATTTCTGCCTAGTTGCTAATGTCTCCATCGTTCCAGACGTATGATAAAAAAAAAAAAAAACTAGTTTCAGAGATTGCAAATTTTTTATTGACAATTGTTTTAAATAGATACTTTTTGTCGTATAACGAGACTTTCGTTTGTGCAGTAGATGTTTAATAAAGATTTAAAAGTTTTAAGATTTAAAGAATTTTGTAGCTTTATCGAGGAACGAAATGTTCAAAACGTTTATATTCCCTATATTTTGTTATTGTTTATATTATTATATTCTCAGTACATGTTCGATGTTATTGTCTGTTGTGTTCTCACAAAGTATTAAGCTTTCGCGCGCGAGTCTGTGACGATTTTGGTGATATATATCTCGTGATAAAAACTGATAAATTATATTACCAGTGCCATCTTCAAACAGACAGTATATATTCTCTCCGCGTATTTTTTTTCTATATTTCTTACAATGGATTTGAGAAAAAATAAGTGATCATGTGGCAAAAATTGCACAAGTTTGTTGCTCTGCACAGGCAAGTGTCTCAATCGTTCCGTACAACGGAATAGCTCGAACGTTTTGTTTGTTTATGTTTTTGTTTTACTATTTCAGTTTAATTATTTCTCGTCCTAACCTGTTAAAAATTGCCAAGTACACAAACTCGAGTCGCGATATGGCAACGGACGCGAAATTTACATCAGAGGTCAAATCTGATTTGAAGGATGTTTTTCGTGCCGCCGTGAAAGCGGTATCGCCAAATGAGATCGTAAGGAGGAAAGTAAAATTTCGCGACAACACTTTGTACATAAACGAGAAGAGTTTTCCCCTTCGGGAGAACGTTTACCTCGTCGGATTCGGTAAAGCAGTTATGGGAATGGCGCAGGAGTTGGAAAAATTACTTGGTAACGTTTTGAGAAAGGGTATTGTCAGCGTTCCAAGTATGTCGAAGGATGCCATATGGACGTCCGAAGATACAGCTGACTTTCCCAAATTATACAATAGCGTGATAGATTATCGCGAGGGCGGTGTAAACAATCAACCTGATGTTAGATCATTGAACACCACGCATGATATTATAGACTTGGTTGAAAATTTGAAAGACACGGATACTCTGATAATGTTGATATCGGGCGGAGGATCCGCTTTGCTGTATATGCCCAGGCCCGTTCTCGATCAGGACGACAAGCTCGAACTCTGTAAAAAACTTCAAAATGCAGGTGCCAATATCACCGAGCTCAATACCGTGAGAAAAAAGTTGTCTCTCGTAAAAGGCGGCGGTCTAGCGAGAATGGCTTATCCCGCGTCTGTGATTTCATTGATATTGTCCGATATCGTCGGCGATCCTGTGGACCTGATTGCTAGCGGACCAACCGTTTACAGCGCGAAAGCGCCGGAAAGTGTTGTCGCTATATTAAAAAAGTATCACTTGTATGAATCATTAGACAGTAATTTGAAGAAATTTCTATCGTCCAAAGAGACATTTCGAGACACTACTAGTCTATTGACCCCGGCTAAACAGTTTAAACACGTGACGAACATAATCTTAGGAAACAATACAACGGCTCTCGAAGCCGCAAGTTTAGAAGCGTTGCGAAAAAAATGGACTCCGATAATATTAAGGAATGATATTACTGGAAATGTGCAGGATGTCAGCTTGGCGTATGTTCGTATAGCAAGTTTGATTTGTCTCTTTTGGTCAAAGGAATTGGAGAGAGAAGTGTTTTATGACAGAATGCGAACTGTGCCTGCGCTTCCATTAACCGTTGATAAAATAGACGAAATCTTTCATTGTATCACTAATAACTTCGACGGTTTACTTTTGATTGGAGGAGGAGAGCCCACAGTTGTGGTAAAAGGTCAGGGAAAAGGCGGTAGAAATCAAGAGCTGGCTTTACGTTTCTCATTGGACTGGTTAGCGGAGATTAAAAGTTATCCACAACTTGTTGACTTTGATGTAATAATGCTGAGCGGAGGAACTGATGGTCAAGACGGACCTACTGATGCAGCAGGTGCATTCGGTTATCCTGCTATCGCACCTATCGTGCATGCTCTTTACGCAGAAGTCAAATCTACAATTGATAGAAACATCTTGACGCGAGATCAATGTAAAGCTCAGCAAATGAGTGTAACAAATACCGAATTGCACGGACAAAACTTAGATACAACAGAAGTGTCTACTTCTGCTACAGGTGATAGTAATGAAAATCTGGATTGTTCGGTTTTAACATTAATGGAAGTGGAACGCATGTTACCTGAAAACACTTTGAAAGAGAACGACACGTACAATTTTTATTCACGTTTCAAAAAAGGAGAGGACTTAATAAAGACAGGAATTACAGGAACCAATGTTATGGATCTGCATCTCATTTATATTAAAAAACGTCGTTGCCAGTGCGAACATGAGCTTAAGTCTCTGAACAGATCAGAGTGTAAGACAGATGGTTTGAATGCGCATGACTTGCACATAGATAAAGAGACCATCGAGAAATACAAGACTATACGAGCCTCTAAATCTGTTGAGGACTTTCTGCCAACTCCACACTTGACTGTCAAAGCTGAAGAGGACAAACCGTTTCTTAATATAAAGATTATAGATGACAGTTTTACAGAGCCTTGTTGTAATAAAAAAAAAAGTGAGCTTGATTAAGCAGAAAATTGTACAAAGAACATGTACATAAAAGTCATTAGGTATTTATGCACATATATTTATACATATAATTATATATATTGTTTATTAGGGTGCATAAAAAACTAAGTTACACGGTGAACAATACTTTTTTTTGAGAAAGAAAATAGGTATGTACCTTATTTTTTCCTCTATTTGTCTTGAATTTATATAAGACAAAAATGAGATCATCTTTTGTACATTTATATTATGTTGTTATATTACATTATTGGTAATCATTACTGTGCACTGAAATTCAAAACAATAAGCTTTTTTTTATAATTTAAAAGTAAATATTAATATGTTTTTGTAAAATAAGAATTCTACTTTCTCTGACGTAAAATTATAATCATAAATATTACACAATTACTATTTACAAATCTGTTTTCTAAAATTAAATTTTACATATAAACTAGTTTTCATATAAACCAGAAATGTCTGATACTTATAAAAATGATACGCTAAAACTAAAGTTTCAGAATAAAAATCAAGCAAACATAGCCTTTGTAAACTAATAATTATAAACTAATCTCATATGCTAAAGATCCCAACTAAATAAGTGATGTTTGACTAGCATGTCGCGAACTCCATCCTTTAGAGGTTGTGACTGTTCCTTTTTAGGCGGTAGTTCCCAATCGGGATTTAAATTAAATGCAAATTGGCTCAATATTCTTAATTCACATTTAATTTGCACCCAACCTGGACTGTTTATGAAACTCCACGGTTGATACCTTAAGACATTACACTTTTACACACATTGTACAAGAAAAGAAAACGGTAATTATCATTGTAACACTAATATTTAAACTTACCACTTTTGTACTACCTCTACACAGGAGCATAAAACCTCTAACCATAAATGAAGTACTTGCTCGTTCAATCCGAGACAGATGAGAGAACGTAATTTCACATCCATCTGAGCATGCGCATTGTCATGCGTTAAATTTACAGATTGAACACAACGATACAGCAACTGGAATATTATTTCGTTATTTGCTGAACGTGGACAAAAAAAAATGAGTAGATGATAAGTTTTTAGCACACCTCTTCCGGCGTTAAGACTTTGCCATCCTCGTCCAATCTGTACGTTTTGCACAGGACCAATCGACTGTAAACAGAATTGAAGTCCTTTTCTACTTCTCTGTTAGAGGCTTCTTCTATAAATAACCACGGATGACACGGTCCGCCCAGAAATGACGGTCTTTTCATTCCATGTTCCAGTACTGCTTTTACAGCGGGACATAATGTGCCTCTTACTAGGTCAGTGACGGCTTCGCTAACCGCATCGTCTCCCGCGCATGTATACTGTTTGCTTCGCTCGTCGTAAAACACGCTTTACGTTACTAAGAGTTTTTACTTCAATCGAGATAACCATTAATGATACACACTGCAAGACTTACAGAAAGAGAAAAAAACATTACTTTTACATATCTCACCTCTTAGCCCATTAAGTTCTCCCACCCAACAATGTTCATCTTTTTGACTAATGATCGTAATTATGTCGTTCTTCCGAAAACCGAGTTCATCGTCATCGTGTCTCTCAAAATCTGTAATTTGAACAGTGCATTTGCGACACACATAGTTTCACACACAGATTCACAGATTCAATTTGTGAAATTTCGAGAAGTTTAATTAATTTTGCAACATGACACATAAAAAACAGTATGTGATAATAGAAAAAAAAAAAAATTTGAACCTAATAAAGCTTTGGCCCTTCTCTTTCTCGTTCGCGACACGTTGACATAATTGTCATGGTCCTTCGCATGACTTTCCATTGTGTAGTCCGCTATGAGAACAATGTTATTTAACTTTGGATCAACATTTATGAAATGTCTCGCAACTTGCAAAACAGCTTCTCTCAAATCGACTAGAATTTCTGAAAGTTTCAAGTTTCCATTAGATAAAAAAATCATGTTTAGTGAAAAGTCTATAAAATTGCGTGTAAAAGTACCTGTTTGACGAATATTTTTAGATTTCGCATCGTCTTCACTGGTATCATTTCCAAACAAAATTGTTTGTAACATCGATTTACTTCGTTTCATTTGACGTCTGTGCGTCATCGTAAATATACACAAATAAATAATTAAAATTGTTGATTATTGTTAATAATATGAATAGAAATAATACAATATGATTCTCGTCGCGTTTATACCTATTTAAATGTTGTTTCGGTAAGTTTGGTACCGCGTCCGGATTTCCCACCAATCCGCCTTGATCAGCCATTAAATATGCCAAGTGACGTCGCCTATGAGTTTCGACTAATACATCTGTCAGTGATCCACTAACTTCTAAAGATACCTAAAATATATATTTTAAACGCATAAATAAGAATATTTACGTGAGATATATATACTCTTTTAAAATATATCAAAAACAATATACATTGAATAATTGGTCCACATCGTCAATGTCTCCTGGTATATCTGAAAGAGCATTGAATATTTGTGCAGAGTTCTCCAATTGTTTTAAATCCGCTTCTGAAAGATTAAATAGAGATTAATATCAGATGATTATAAACGTAATTATTACGAATAATAATATATATACTCTTTATAAATCATCGTAAATACCTTTTATTTTCAACATTCCTAATGTTATTTGAAATAAAACAATGGACCCGTCGAAAAGAAACAAGTCCCATATTCGTAGCAATATCTTCATGTGCACAACCGATGCGAATAATGTCAAGAACCAGTGCAAAGATATGAGACTTAATTCTATGTCATGTTGCACCAAGACATGATCTATGTCCGGGAGATAATTAGCTACTAATGTACGAAGTACTCTTTGATCAGCTTGAATACCTGTCAAATAATTACAATATGCGCGTGTTGCAACTGCAATAAAACGTCTGTGTTTTACATGATCGACGCATATCAATACCTAACAATGTAGAAGAATAATAAGAGGCTGGTAACAAGTCTTCTACTATTGTGGCCATCATCCAGAATGCATCTTCCTCTTCTAGGAGCAACAATAATGATGCCGCCATTGTACCAGTGCCTTGGCAATAACTTGTAGAAGAAAACAAAAAGTTCTATGTATTGATGCTTTATATCAATTTTTATGTTAACTTGTGAAAAAATAGCTTGAAGATCAACATATATCAATTTTTCCATACCCTATGTCAGGATACAACCAAGCAAGAGCACGCATAACACGTCTTAAACGAGGTATGCCCGTGCTATGGAGATGGCTGAAACACGCATTGGCTGGCATAATGCGAAGCAGATCTTTTTCTATTTGCTTATTGGTCATTAACGCATCATTACTTGACGCTTTCACTATATCTTTGTACAGTATTTCTGATGAACATTTTTTCTGAAGTGCTCCTGTAATTGATTAAAAATACATTTTTCCTCATTTGTGATCTGTTACACAGATGCTCGTTGATCCATACCTGACATGAGCATCCATATTTGAGGTCTCAAGGAATGCGGTATGCCATGTCGAACCATTTCACGTAATTTATCTGTACGAGGTAGCCTTTGATCCATATTTTGCCATGACAGTTCTGCCACTTCTTTATTGTGACTAAACTCCAAGAGAGCAACCCATTGCAACCTGAAAGAACACATACTCAAATTTCAATGTCTAATATAATAACTACAAATTACATTTAATGCTACTAATTTTCACATATGTTCTAGAGAGGTACAAAAACCTGACTAATACCTGTGCTGAGGATCTTCAACAAATGGTATTCCCAATAATTTTTTTGAACTCTGTTCAGGTCCATCTTCCTCTTCCACACGAAAGCCAAATTCATCAAACCTAAAGTGATCCAACACTTATAAGTACAACTTCAGAAGGATCTTCTGTGTCATTTCAAGCACATATATTTCACCTATATTCAGGCTGTGAATTTGGATCATCAGGTTGATTCAATTTAGCTAGAATGTCTTGTGGCCACATGGATGGAGTTAAGGCTGAAAATGGACCACCCGGTGCAGGTGACAGAGTCTCATTACACAAACCTCCAATTTCCACTTCAACTTCATCTTCAGAGAAGGCTGTTTCCAAATTTTTCTAAAATATAGAAGAAAAAAAGTAGTAGATTGTATGAAACTAAAATTAAACAAGTGACTTTTCATTGTGACTAAAGTTTAAAAAATAGTACTGTTTTGGGTCATTAATCAATTTTGTAAAACTCATCTGGAATACTCACGTTATGCTCCTCCTTCCCGACATAACCATCGTGATCACGAACGTTGAAGAAAGATTTAGCCAAATCCATTGTGCAGAGAAATATTTCGTTAAATTTCGTCTGTTAACGCGTCAGAAATATTTATTGACATTTTGTAGAACTGCTTGTGCTACTGCGTATACTTATCAATTGTTACACGTCAAACAACACAGAATAACGTCATAACTGTAGATATAAAACAACAAGCCATACGTCACACATGAATAAGTAGCGTCATCTACGGTTTATTGCTTTTTGATTAAAGATTTTTGATAGGCGCGTTCAGAACAATGAGTGAGTTGTCGTCTTGTCAACAATCGAAGTTGATTAGTTGGTTCTATAAGTAAAAGCCAATCACATTCGATTAGCTACAAAGCAGTTTGTTTTAGCTGAACGCAGCAATAGACTTTACACTAGTTTAAAGAGAGAAGATACTTCCTTTTGCGCATATGAGAAGTGGGAATAGCGTTGCGCGGGATTGGCGGAATACTCGCTGACAACCAATGGCTAAAGTGGGAAAAACTTCCTATCCGCTACAGGCACGTATCTCTCTTTAAACAGAGTGCACTAAACCTAACCCTCTCTTTTGTGCAATAACCAAGGATCAAACGCTTCAACAAAAAGCGAAAATCTTCAGATAACAATTATTGATCTTGTTTTTCTCATGCAATGCAAAGATACTTTAGTTATCGAATCACTTATATCGCGTGATCTGCAATCTTATTTATGTTAGCAACTTTGAGTATTTTTGCATTCGAATTTTATTTTCTTGACATGTGCATTGAAACCACGCTGATAGTGTGAAAAAAAAAACCATTTCAAACTATATAGATTTTAAGCACAGTGCATTTTGGAAATGACTACTCAACGACCAGTTTCTTGCGGGTTAGACTATTCTTGTGCTTCAAATCTACCTAAGTGTTTAGACGATGCACGCAATTCAAAGTAAGTTAATTTTGTATAAAAGATAAAGGGAGTTTAATTGATTCCCCTAAGGGTTACTATTTTTCAACAATCCACTTTTATATCCACAATCTATTTATATCTACGATCTATTCGGAGGCCCGATTCAGTTCACTTTTCAATCGATAAACTCGACTTGAAAGAGA
>QVNZ01012360.1:0-10083 GCA_014825645.1 Pseudomyrmex dendroicus | reverse complement strand
TAATCCACGAGAGAATAAATTTGAAATAAATCGAGCTCCATAGACTCTTTGTAATTGTTTTAACAATATTGTAATTTAACGTTACCGAAAAATCGGTTCCAACGCCACGGTTTGGCATTGAGCGTTCCCGAACAACAATGCTCTCTTCCAGGCGATAGTTTTCGTTATTCCGCAGCGAATCGACTGTCACGTGTAACTGCAGCGAAACGAGTTTCCTCCACACTCGAATAATTCGAAACCGTCTCATTTTTCCGTCGTTGCCCCGACTTGCATAACTATAAAAATTCCTTCATAAGGTCGTTGCGGTTCGTTTCTCTTGCAAAATTCGGAAATTCGTGCCAAATGGAGAGAGAGAGGAATTTCTTCGCGCGATCAACCGTGCGCGCGCATCGGCGATGAGTCGTGAGATAAAAACGCCGATTTATCGGCGGTTGCGATAAATCCGGCGGCGGCAGCGGCGCTCTAAATCGTGCTTTTCAGTTTTGCGGAAGTGCTTAATTCGCGAGAGCAGTAGGTTGGGCAAATGAAGCTTGAGCTGCCGAGATTTGTGTTCCCGGGAAAAACCGTTCGCGCGCGGTCCGTCGTACCCGCGCGCATCCGCGTTTTCTATCTTCCGGTCTTTTCCTATTCTTTCCACGACGAATAAACTTTCTCGCCTCACCGAGTTACTTGCAACTGGAACGGACAGCTCGAACTGGCGCGGACCGGCAGTATTAATTTTCTTTCTCTCCCTCCGGGAAAATTCAGAATGAACTCTTTCCGCATCTACTTCTTTCTCTCTTAGATGCGACGACGATTCCGCGCGACACGAGGATCACCACCGACGAAATTGGAAATAACAGATAAAGTCAATCGTTGGATCCCTACTTTGATTAAGTATATAATGCCTAATAATAATTAATAATTAGTGTATTCAGTAATGGTAATAACAAGTAATAATATACACGTGTGTATACACAATATATGTCGGTTTCAAAGTGTGTTTCGCATTTATATCCTTATAGCGCTTCGCAATAAGTGGCGTGTTGTGCACCGTTATATTTTTTAATTTTATTTTTGGAGTCACAGATTGCACGAAACAGCCGTAACGATCGCAGGAGGTAGTTTCGCGCAGATCGCTCTGATCGTTACGACTCTCACGGCGGATTATTACGATTCTCGATAGCTTAAACTTCGATATCGTGTCGCGTCACTGTACTTTATACTGCTTAGAGAACATTTGTTTACGTAGATAACTGGATACTGACACATACACAGAGAATTTTTTTCGAAAGACTTGTTTTGCAAAAATTTCTTTACCACGCCTAAAGCGACTGGTGTTTACACGTATTAATTGATGATAATTGGTAAACGGTCATATAATTTTTTACACGCTACTTACAGTTAATCCCAATCTTAAGTTTATAGGTTTATAGGTATTTTCTTTTTGCACGCCATTTACAGATTATTTCTAAAATACGCTGATAATTCGCTTATGACCTATTTTATTCGTCAACAGTGTAGTCAAGTCACAGTGTGTCACATTCGCATTTCGCTCTCAGCATCTCCGTTTAATTTAGTTATAACTATTATATATATATAGAATAATATTTAATAATTAAATTTCTGTCCGACTGAAATTCGCGAGAACTAGAATAGTTCAAAATTCATTTGTGTTACATTTTGACTTTAAATAGTTTTTATTTGTTAAAAAGAAATAGATCAATTATAAAATAAATATATCAATTATAAAAGAAATATATCAATTATACGTGTATGTTATTGATGTGTGTAATAATAGACAAAGCGATAATAAAGTAATTTTTCAGAACTAAAAGCAATTGAGGAAAAACACAGCTTGTTACAGCAAGACTATAAGTTACAGTAGCAGTTAAGGACTACTTTATGATTAGAACTACATACCTCTTGCGTGAGACAAATACATGACAAAAACATACACACACAAGTCTCCGGTATTAAAGAGCTATTTTATATTACATAATCCGTGCACAAGATATTATTTCAAAAGATCTTTCTGTTGCGCGTTTTTGTGCCGTGATGAAAGGAAAACAGGAAGTACGAAATATAAAAACAGAGAGGAGCTTTTAACAAGACAAACGCTAAAACTTACGGATCAGCAAAGAGATGTTTTCATCAAACAAGCACACGTGTATCGATGTGTATTTAACTTTAGAAACGCCAACTTGAAAGTTCTTCTCGCTTTCCTCCGACGCACGTGGTGGTAATAGTTTTCGCAATATTAACGATTAAGAACGGAAGTGTGTGTTCTTGTTTCGATGAAAGGAAAGCGTCGGTCAAAGCTGGATGATGGGAACAAAGGAGAAGTTGCAGCCGTGTTTAAATATTCCCGTCGAGTAGGTATATTCATGTGACTTCACAAGATCCTGTCCGCATAGTGCCGTCGGTCAACGTAAATAATCACGACGGGTCTAACTACCGCAGTGTTCGTGCAATCAATTGCCGTGATGTGGAAACACGCGCATATTCCCTTCTTCTCTCTCACTTTTCTTCTTTCGTAAAAAAAAAGAAAGCGAGAGAGACGCGTGTCTTTATTGATCTTTGGCTAAGTTAATAATCTGTTCGACGCAAATGTCACAGTCTCTTATCAACAAATTTCATATTGGTTTTCTTTTACGCACACGATCGTCGCTTGCCGTCATCTGCACGAATTTACTCTCTTATACTTATCAATCACTTTACCGATCACTTCATGCAGTCAAAAAAAAAAGAAGAAAAAGTACAAAAAGATGAGAAAAAAATAATAATAATAAAATAACAGAGACAGACGGAATTTGAGAATAGAACAGACTAGAAGTTTTATTGACTAGAATTTCTAGAAACAAATTACACATATATTATGAATTATATATTATGCACAATATAAATTAAAGAAGATATGTTAAAAACAAATAGACGCGCATCAGAGACGACTCAGAACGGCTTCGCCGACTTTACGGAGAATGTTAATGTTAAATGCCAGAGAACATTTAAGAGGAAGGTCCCGGGGGAAAAGACTTTGGGAAGTTAGGCGGCAAACGAGAAAGGGGACGATGAAGAGCGAGACGCGAAGAGCACACGATCGCTCGCACGCACGCAAGTAGGCACACACACTCTCTTAAACGACACGGAACCAGACGCGCGAAATGTGTTTATCGATTTATCGTTGTAGTGTATTGCGCGTCACGTACGTGCGTGAGCGCGTACATTTTCCACTAATGCACACGCCTGTATATCGGGCTCGCAGGATTTATGGTGTTGAAGCTTACTGATTAGTCTCTTTAGGTTTTCCTTTCTTCTTCTCTCTCTTTTTACTCTTCTTGATAGAAAGCACGCGGGAGAAAGAGAGAGACAGAGAAAAAGAAAAAGAGAGAAGAGAGACCATGTGCTGTCACCGCTATTTTAGGAGAATAGAAAAATCTCGTGTCGCACGATTTCTCTAGGAGAATTCGCACCGCCGAGAGTCTCGGCTTGATGGAACGAAAATGAGGAATATTGTTTCCCTGCGGTTGTTGCCGCAGAAAAACGAGCACAGGTGCGCGAGAAAGTCGTTCTCTCTCCTCTCTCTATATCTCGGCGACATCCTTCCCTTTTCCACGTGTGTATGGCATCGAGAGAAGCGCTCAATCGTTACTGACGCAGAAGCATCTGTTTGCCGGCAGACATAAAGGATTTTCGTCTTACGGAAATAATATTTCTATCTTAGGAGCCGAGCTCACTAATTGGATTCTATTGCCAAGCCCACCCCTTTCGGGAATTATCCGATCGTCCTCGATAATCCCTCATTTGCTGCGCGACAATTTTACGCGCCGTTACAACGAAGATATACAGCGCGGCGCGAGCAAACAGAAGCTCAGTCAAACGATTCCTCTAACTGCTAGCGACGATATCGCTGTCGTTAATGTATCGTCGCTCGGCTACTTTTGCAAAACGTTTTTGTTCACGTAAAAATACGGCAACGATAACGACGACGTCATCAGCAGTTCTGAAATTATTCCACGAGTATTCGTCTAATCTTCGTTAACGACATGAAATAAAAGTTCCAAAAGTGAGACGTGCACGAAACATCGGAATATATACATATGTATATGTATGCGCGACCGTGCGGTTCTCTCTCTCTCTTTTCCATTTTTATCTAACTTTCCGTTCAATTTTGGAATCCGCGACGCAAAGTGATCATTCATCTTGCAATCGACAGAGTTCGTGCGTGCACACACATTTCACACGCGCGCACGGACGTGCGGTCGAGAGGACACACAATTGATCGTTTCGCGCCAATTTACCTCCTCGCGAAATCTCTATCGGCCGAGCGTTTTCAACGAACGGAAAATTAATTATTGCTGCATCAGAATTAGGCTTTGCGGTGGTGGAGAAAGAATTCCATACCGTGGAATGGGAAGTTGTTTCGTGTCTCTTCTGTTTTCTTTCGTTTTACGAAAATGAACGCGCGCATATATTAATGCGTACACAAATTCATGCGCCCTGCACGTACGTGACCAATAAAATTGTAAAGTTCTACACAATTCATGCGTAATCCTTCTGTTAAAAATAACATCGAAGACTCACGAGAGTGGAACGGCGGACGTTTAAAAGGGCCTTAACACGGGCCTCTCTAATTTTTAGTAGGAAACGTATCTTACATCATTTTCTCTCTTTATTTGTCAATAGATCTGCCAACGATCTTTAACGCTGGCTGACGTTCGCACAGTTATATAATAAATCGGTGTTCATTGATGATCCTCTCCCTTTTCTCTCGATCGTCGCCATCTTTTGCCGCCATTATCGCGCGCGTACAAAGTGAATTTGCGTGTATGTGTGTGTGTATGTGCGTGTGTATTGTATACGATCGAACGCTGTTGAAATTGCATCCCGCGCGGTTCCGCCGGTTCGGTCGCGCTCAGATAACGCGCAATGAAATTTGCAACTCGTCCAATTCTCCTTTGTAACATGCCCAAGGTACATCTACGCAAGCGCGTTGCGTCGCGATACGCAACTGCGGATTGTCATGCCTTTCGTGGACGCGACCAAGAGATTAGGCACGGAAATATATAAAGTGTCTCCTCCATCCGGAAGCGTCCGTAATCTCACCGTTTTCTCGTTTTTTTTTTCTCGCTATTCTTTATGTTTTTGTGGAAGAATAGTGGCCCAGTAAAAAAAATATGCGCAGATGGAGGAAGGAGCGATATGCTGCCTCTTGGTCGACGAAGCGACTCGCTTTGCGGGATGTAAACCCGAGAAAATATACGTTTGGTGAATTTATGTTCCCTCGGCCAGTTAAGAAGCCTTATGCGCAAAGTTCGTTGATCTTTTGCGTGCGCACTTTCGTACGAGTCTCGTGCGAGGTGTGCAAAAGTAAGCGGGATTCGGTCCGAAGCTCTCGACGCGCATAATTTAGCGGATCCAGGTCACCGAGACTGTTCTGAACATCCCGTTTCGAGATTTGAAGTCTTCTATCTTAGTTTTAACAATGCAGAAGTTTCTTTGGTTATTTTCGACAGTTTTAAAGCTCTTTCCCTTGCGGAGTTTGTAGGTTTCACATTTCTCCAAATGATTGTAACTTACGTTTTCTCGGGATGGGATTGTACATTGATTTGAACGATCACACGACGAGAAGAGAGACGAGATTCCCTCTCGCGACCGATAGCGACAAGAATCTCAAAGACATGTATACGCGCGTCCTCGTCAAAGGATTCTTTACATGCGCGATTTTATCTTCCGATGCTCGCTTCTTCGCATTCCGAAAAAATCAGCCGGAAAACTTGTTCGATCAGAAACGCGTCTCTCGTACTCGAAACTCACGACCGCACTTCTGACTACATCTTTTGCATATTTTTCCCTGCCGAACAATTCTCTCCTGGATCGAAGAAGTTTCTCTCAGGAGTGACTCCAAGGAAACCGAGTTGCGTGATGTAATCGAGGGAAATAACGTCCTCGAGGTATACGAGATATCGATACATACCCGAGGACGGAGAATGTGATTATCAATAGCGTCCTTCTTGATCGACGCTATACCTTATCGCTCATTTGAACAGTATTCGGCGAAAGGCGCGGCGAAAGTCCTTGTTGAAGACCGTGTAGATGAAGGGATTCAGCGCGGAGTTCATGTAGCCGAGCCAGAAGGCGATCGCGAACGCCTGCGGCGGTATCGGCGTCTGCGGCGAGAGCGGCTTGACGACGTAGAGGACGAAGAAGGGCAGCCAGCAGGCGATGAAGCTGCCCATGATGAAGCCTAGAATCAAAGTCGCGCGCTTCTCCTTCTTCCTCGCCAGTCTTCGCTTCTCTCTCTCGGGATCGCGCGGCTTAGTCTTCGAGTCGGAATCGTCTTTGGCTGCGTGACGGTGCCCGTCGCCGTGATCCCGTTTCGATTTACTTACGTGCTTGCGACCGAAGATCGGCTGGCACAGTCGCAGCTTGAGCGGCTTCACCACCGCGCATCTTGACACCACGCCGCTGTCTGACGACGAGGGGTCGAACTCGGACACCATGTCGACGTCGATGCCGACGCTGGGCGCCCGGCATCGCGCCGGCACGTTCTGATTGCCCGACTGCCCGTCCCCGTTCACCGACAGCGTCGCCTTCAAGTTGCTCTTCTGCGCCGGCACCGGCACGCTCACCTGCCGACAAAAAATTCGGTTAAATTATTTTCTCATACAGTTGAAAATCTGTGAGAAACGGAATGAATGCATTTCGTGCGAAGAAGAAAATTACTTGCGCCCGTGAGCTAAAGTTGGCGCGTCGAAGTTTATATCGCAAGCTAAATCTAAGTAGATAATCATGAAAAAGAACTGCTACACTGGTTTATGCATGTGCACGATATAACATTCGCGCTATATCAGCACTGTCTAAAGTGCTGCGTGAGCATGTTATAACAGTTCGCCGGAGGGAGCAGGTTCTTTAGCAATCTGCTCTCTAGATACACAGTATATTATTACAAACTTGTTAGTTTTAAGAGAGATAAGATTTTAAATACACAGTAAATTTGCGAGGCATGATGAAACTAGAACTTCTTAATCTGTAAACAGCTCGGGGACATCGTGTGTTTAAGTTTCACACAAAATACATCAAGCGATAAATCAATTTGGACAAGAAGTAAAAAATTTTGTGCGAAAAATTAACATACGTACGCAGCAGTAATTTTAAATTTTATTACTTTGTTACATTCTTTTTCTCGAAAAAGTAAAAAACGTAAATTGCTTCGTATTCTTCGAATCTCAGAAACACGACGCGAGAAAAGTCTCTTCTTGTGTGCGACGTATGATTTTCATACGAACAGACGACGGGATTATCGTCTCAGAACTCTTTGATATGCAACTGTTACACATAGCCCGGGGTAACAAAGGCGTTCTTGCGCTCAAGTTTGAACGAGAACTCTCGCGTAATTGCGCGACAGAGTCGAAATGGGAGAGGAAAACTCATCCCCATGCAATTGTCTCCCTGCCCCGGCATAAAACTGTGTTTTCGTACGTAATTACAAACGAGATCTCAAGCGTACGAATTTTCCTCGGCGCGCGCAATGCTGCTGCATAATCCTGACGAACGAATGGAGCCCTTTGCGATTCTTGCGATGTGATTTACCAACAAAGCTGTTTATTCATCGTCAAATCATTTGCATAAGAAAACGTTCGACGCGGTCACAATTGAAGGGAAAATTTCGTATTTTTTGCGTTTAGAAAACGTTTTTTTTTTTTTTTTTTTTTTTTTTTATCAAACATTAATAGAATGTGACGCGCAGCTGACATTAACGACTTTGATATGTAATTATAGATCCATTTGTGTGTGTGTGTGTGTGTGTGTGTATTTGTAAACACACTTATACATTGGATATTGACTGACGCATCTCGACAGAGAATATCCCTCTCATCGATGACGGAGCCGCGTATCAATTTTACGATATTTGACGTAAAGCAATATGATTGTCGTCGATAGAATATCCTCAATATGGACTTTAATTTATCAAAGTATCGAAATACAGTTTACGAGACTCGATGAAAGGGAGTAATCCGGACGCGGGACGGCGAAAGAAGCTCGTATATGATCGATTGATCGCGATATCAAGATCCGCGATACTGATAACGGTGCGGCATTGTATCCTATTCCTCGACTGAGATTTTTCTCTCAATTTGATTCCGCCAACTGTATTTCAGCTCGAAATGTCTGATACTCGAAGATTTACTATTGTTCTGCTTTTACGTCTCTTACAAGATATCTCGTTGATATGTATCTTTGATGGCAACGGTGAATGATGTATCGGTATACGTTTGTACGAAAGAGAAATGAGAATTTAATAAAAACAAAAGGGAAATTTTCACCGAAAATTATGTTAACAAGTGAAAACACGAAGGGACAACTGAGTTTGCTCTAATTTAACTGTTAGTAATAATGGTGCAAATTGAATAGAACGAGAGGGATTTTATTCTTTTTGCCGTGATTTCGAGCGGTATGAACACGTGTTGAAGATTCAGAACTCGAAGAACAAATAATATTTCTCGTCTAACATTTCTCCAACTATAGCAACTTCAACTCTTTCTCCCTCTCTGTCTCTTTATCTTGCAATACTTTTATTTTAAGCTCCAACTTTGTTTCGAGAGATCGCAGAAGCGCTGTTCAAATAGTTAGAAATCCCTACCTTGAGCGTGTCCTTCTCCTCCATTGGGATACTCGTGTCTCCGCCGGGATCAGCCTCTGACGTGCTGACGTCACTAGCAAAGTCGCACGTGACAATTGGTATCTGGACCGGTTGATTCTCAATCGTGGCGACGTTCTCCATGACTGATCCCGGAGGCTTCTTGGTGTCCGTCGCTGGCGTGCTCTGAGTGAAGCTGGTCTGCCTGACGTCGGGCGATTCCGGCGGCACCATCGCACGTGGACGTGGCGGCTTCCGGATGCCACGACGCGCTCGGGCTTTGGCAGCGAAGTATATGCGCACGTACACGAAGACCATGATGATGGATGGGATGTAAAAGCTACCCAAAGCGGAGTAAAGAACATATCCGATGTCTTCCGACAACTGAAAACAAAAAAGAAGGGGATTTTTCTTTTTATAATTCTATCGACTCGCAATATATTTATATTTCAATATCTCTGATTTTATGATAGATGTTTCCTTGAGGATATTTCATTACTTATATGTACATGTGTGTGTGTGTGTGTGTGTGTGTATATATACATATCGCGGTTTTGTGTTATCTCTGCGTGAGGAAATCACATTTACTTCCACTCGCTTTTAAATCTCGCTACAATGGAAGAGTATTTCAGGAAATAGGATTAATGGATACATTCCATTATCACTTTACGATGTATTGCCATCGGGCGGCGTTTAACGAATTGCTGGTTATGTGGGTCAATTGATTTTCTGTTGTCATCCGCACGATATGTCCGATATCCGCGCGCAAGTGGGTGCGGTATATAAAGTTCTCCGGAATAAACCCTCCCCGATTCTGGAAAGTCCTCCAGCTCTGAGCGACGCTCTATTTCTGGGGTAAGATCTGATTTCGATGCCAAGGAGGCGGTAACGCGGCGCAACACTTTTATAAAGCCGTTGCGGAACATAAAAAGAACAATCCGATACCCGGATGAAGGAAGTAGAAGAAGTTAACCCGGGTGTGTGTGAGTGCGAGACAGAATTGCGTCGCAATCTCGCTTTAAGAACCGCGCGTGTACACACAGGCCGCGTAAATATGAGTATGACAGAATTTAATTTTGCTTAAGCCGCGCGCGCGATGCGGTCGCATAAACGCGACGCGCGGGCTTAAACTATATTTAAATTTATATTTCGCCGCATAACTCGCACGCGAATCGTGTTTTATACACGCGCGCGAGCACATTTCACAGCGCGCGCGCACTAATGCAATTGCTATTAGAAAGTACGGTATAGTACGTGACGGCGCCTGCTAAGGAAACTTGGTAGCGAGCTACTTAGTGTAACATCTCGTTACGTCGTACTGCGCGCGTATTACGAGCTGCGATTAAACGCGAACGATTAAACGCAAATAAGTTATATCAATTTTAGTAACTTAATGACGAAATCGTCTGGCTCTATGTCTTTTTAGACTAAGGAATATGAATAAGGTTATTAAGAGCCGTTGC
>QVNZ01012359.1:0-30385 GCA_014825645.1 Pseudomyrmex dendroicus | reverse complement strand
TCTCTCTCTCTCTCTCTCTCTCTCTCTCTCTCTCTCTTTCATGCGCGAGCATGAGCTCGATTTAATTTCCCGGGCGTATCGTTGCCGTTTTTCCGAACGTTTTTTGCTTATGAATATAATAGCGCGTGAATATTGTCGCGTCGCGCGATGATTTTCTTTTTCCTCTTCTCCTTTTTTTTGTCCCACAAATTGACTTTCGTCCGATTGCCGCTCAAAGCGCGACCGCCGCCGTTCGAATATTTGCCCGAAAGCGTTTCGTTAGAACAAGCGCGACGCGGTTACACGCGAGAGCGTTTAAAATTACGGACTCGGCGTGTGTATTTTCGCATTTTACAAGCCGCGCTATTTTTATCCACGCAACTCTTCCGTTCTGATTGGTTTGTAATACCCAACGAATTGTTCGGTAACTCGTCGCTTAGCGCGCGAGATATGTCGCCGCTCGCTTGTGACGATGTCGCGAAACGTACGTCACAGATATGGGCAACAACAAAAGACGCAACAATTTTCGGACAACAATTTCAGCAACATACGTTTCACCTTAAATTAGATACAGCTGCAGAACGGAATCCGATTTACGGGCCGAAAATAAGGCGTGTGCACAAAATTTTCCTCCCGTTAGGATTACTATAATGGAATCTCGAAATTGCACGCTCTCGCCGCGCGGCCCGCTAAAGTGATACGATTTGGAATAATTCCCGCGTTTTACGTCTCGCATTAATAATTTCATTAAACGAGGAGCACGTCCATTTTGCTAAAGACTATTCTCTTCCCGTGCGCTATTATATATTGTTCAAAATGTTATTTAAACTTCGACCGATACGCAATTGATATCCAACATTGCGTTGCGTCGTGCGTTTGAACAATCGGTTTTAAAATTGAAAAAATCTCGCCCGACGCGAGAATCTCGCCGAGGAATCGCCAAGGTCGAATAATTAAAACGACCCGCAGCGGAACGTCGGGATTTCGCGCGGATATCAGTTTCCGCCTTGTAACTTTTATAATTGGGTCAAGATAAATCTCATCGATTCTTTTCACGGCGTCCGTCGGCGATATAAATTAACGCTCTTCCTTCCCGACCGTAAAACGAAGAGCTCTGTGTATTATATCTCTGAGATTATGTCGGGACCGCAAATTCCATTATCCATTGCAGCAATTTAATCACTGATCTAATTTACGAGTGTCCAAGCAAACAGATAATTCCCCCCTCCCCCGTCCTCGGTTTTCTCCGCAGATCTATCCGCGTGCGTGGGAATTGAATCCTCGATGATATTACGCGCGCGCGCGTCTGTGTGTATGTGGGAGTAAATCAAAATTTCTATTTACCTTCCTCATCACCAACATTCCAAGTTTATGCTTGCAGTTCATGTATGCGTTACATATCGTATCTTTCCTCGATGCGAGGAGGATACGAGAGAAAGAGAGAGAGAGAGACGCGTGTCTTCGCGCATCGCAAAATATCGAGCAAAAGACAACAAACCTCTCTCGTCCTCCGTTAAAACTCGAAATACATATGTCGCGTTCTTCGAGGTTTTTCGAATTATTGGAAATAATATTTCACGTTTGCTTCCAAACACAAACTTTTCCATCCCCGAGTGAATAAATGAGAAGTTGAAAGACTCCGAGGGGGATATAACGGAATATAAAATATGTGGATTTTCGGATCGCGCGGAAAAAAAACGTTAAAATTTAATGTTTTTTTATTTTTAGTTTCATATTTTACATATTTTATTAATTAATTATTTTAATTTCCAATTATTCTCCCGACATAAAAATCCGCGGAGAATGTGTGTGTGTGTGTGTGTTGCGTCTCGCAAAAAAATTTTTTTATCTCTTGAGTATTTTAATGTAAAATTTTGAATTTTTTTCTCTTCTCTCGATAACTGCGTCAACTTCGACTTCGTTACATCTTTTATCACGCATCCAAGGAAAAAATGTTTTTTTTTATCTTGTAAAAAATCGAATAAAGCTAATCGATATCGCAGAAAAATATCGATTTCAAACAGCTTGAATTTCTTATCGCGGCTGCGCTGCGATGTATTTGCGAAATCATCTAGAGACTCGAAACTTTCTGAAACTCTAGACTCTAGAGCATTTCACAACACGCGCGCGCACACATTAGCTTGCGCGTATACCTACTGGAGATCTGCGTAGAGTAGTTTTCGGGATGAAGAGAAGAACGCGGAGACGCGCGTCTTTTTGCTCGGCACGCGCGGCAACCGCGCGCGGTCGTTTCGTAGACGGGAAGAGAGTCGGTAACGGAACACGATTTACGGGTCGAAAATAAAGCCGCGAGTGAAAAGCTTTTAGTCGTTTGTACGTCGGCAAATATGTGACTAACCCAAAGCTCCCGGCTACGTGTGTGCATCAGAGCCGCCCGCGCTTTCATCCACCTGTGTAATCGCGACCCTCTTCCTCTTCCTTCGCGCCGGTCATGATCCTCCCGCTTTTTCGGTCGCAACAACCGCCTTTCCCCCCCCCCTCCTTTCTGTCCCAGAAATCGTGCTCTTAAATAAGTATTTACCGCCACCGCGGGAGCGACATTAAAAGCCCCGTGACGTTCGCGCGGCCGGACGTACTTCGCCGCGAACGATGACGAGATGGAAAAGTTCCATTGAGCGAGAGCGTATAGTTCCTCTCCTATTTTGACGATGATGAAAAAATACAACGTTTCGTGCGAAGAGAAACGAGGGAAAAATAGAATTTTTTTCGATGAAAAAAAAAAAAAAAAGATATACATAGAACAATGTAAATAAAAAATACACTTTTAGAAAAATATTTTTCAAAATCAACAGAGGAAGGGATTCCTTCTCTTTTTCTCCTGGATTTATTTGCAAGTTGCGTGATGTAATTGAGCGAAATTGAACATCGTGAAAAAAAGTTATAAATTCGGAGACGAAGCGTCGTCGCGTGTTGCGGAGATGACGCGCGCGAGATATTTTTTTTCTCCGGAAATCAACACTTTACAGAGACGTTGAGAGATTTATTCGAAGAAGAAGAAGAAGAAGAAGAATTGCAAGAAAAATACGTAAGCGATAACGCACTTGATTTACATGTCGTCTCGCATTCACTCTGTGTGCGCAAACGGCGCCGCGCCGCGTCGCCCGTTGCAGTAACGTTCGAATATTTTCAACCTCCTTCTCCCCATTTTATTTACACAACAGCCAGCGGAGACAGGTGTATCTTTGTGCGCAAGCCGGTCGGTTATATTCAGTACACACCCTGTTGTTGTTTTCGCGATTCTCTTTGATGGCGCGGCAGTGACATTGTCCCGCGAATAATAAAATTTTCCGCCCTTTATTCGTTTCCTCTGTTCGTGTAATTTCTCGCCGCTCGCCGGAAGCGGGATCTGTTCGTGACAGCACAGCGCGCGCGCGCGAGAGGGAGGAGAGGAAACATCATCTCTCTTATATTTCGCGATAAATAACAAGATATCGATATTTTTTTTTTTTTTTTCGTTAAAATTGATATACGTTGCTCTCTCTGCGGTTTTTCCGTCGGGAAAAATTCGCTCCGATTCATAATCGAGACCCCGGGTCCACCAATCGGAATTCTATAACACGTTCCATACGGAACGATCGAAATGAGAGGACGCGTCCAATTTGGATTATGAACCCTCGCGAAATCCCCGCTATCGTCTCGTCTGGTATGTAGCAATAAACGATATAAAATCGATACGAACGAGAGATTGAGGAAGAACGCGAGATGAAGAGAGACTCCCGCGACTCGAAACGTGAACCAGTTACCACATCGGAACGCATTGTGATGATACATTAAATTACACGCGACGGATAATTAACGGGTCGATTATCGGCAAAACTTGACGCGCGCGATATAGAAATTGATTTTTTTAAATAAGAAAAAATGCGCAAAAAAATTGTTTAAGTGCAAGTTGTTCCGCGATCGTTTTGACGATATTCGCTATCCAATTTGCAAGCCGATTTATTTCAATCTCCTTTCGTCGTTTCATTTCTCTTTTTTTTTTTTCATTCTCGCACACACACACACACACACACACACACTGCCAGACGACGGCGCAGTTTTCTAGTCGGATAAAACAGCATTTCGGTATTTGGACAGGGACCTTTCAATCGGCTCGCTTCCGTGCTCGATTTCCATGTTACCGTAACCTGGCATCATGGATTTCTGGATTAGTTCGTAATACAGAAAGGAAGGTCGAGATCGAATGCGTCCCCTCCGAAAAAAAGAGCTCGACGAGGAAACAAAAAGAACGGGAGAAAAAGAGGAAACGGGAAAAATTTATGATATTTTTCGAAGGATTCCGTCGCACGTGAGAGAGAGAGAGAGAGAGAGAGAGAGAGAGAGAGAGAGAGAGAGAGAGAGAGAAAGACAAATTTAAAGACTCGTTTACAATAATAATGGCAATAAATGTTGCATCCAGGGAGCAAAGAGAAGAAAAGAAAGAGGTGAGGAGAAAGAAAGGTGGGAAAAAATTTGCTCGGACCGTGCGGATGAGTTCGATTTGTTCCGAACGACGCGATCATCGATATTCCTGAGGACGCAGTCAAATGTGTCGGTCGGTCGCAACGCCGACCGATCGGAAATCGCTTCGGCAAGAAAAAAAAAATAAAATAACAGAAGAGAAGCGCAAGAAGTACTTTGTTTAGCAATTTGTTGTGAAACACGCGTTTCGAGTGCTCCATGTGTTTTTTTCGAACTTAACATACGAAAAAAAGAAAAAAAACGTCAGTAGTCGCAAAAAAAAAAAAAAAAAAAAAAAGAAAAAGGCTTTAATACAACAGAAACGTGAATATTTGATAAAATAAAAAACACACACACGGACACTCTTGCGAACTCTTGTAAAACTATGCGAAGCTTGATGCTCGACACAATTTTCTTTCTGTTATTCTCCCCTCCTCCCATTTGCATAGCGAGTCTGAAAAATATTATTATTTCAGAAAAACACAGATCGCGCGCGCGCGAGAGAGCGTTGTCTCGCGCGCGCCCGGAGCGTATCGTTTTCCCGCGCACCCATGATTTTTACGCTCTCTCAACCGTCTGTTTTTACACACTCGCGCGCCCATAAGGATGAACACAGGACACATATAACGGACGCGCACGCGCGCCAAGCAAAATGTTTGCGTCCGTATAATATTTAACATCGGGGAAAAAAATAAAAGCGCGCGCGTTGCGCGTTTATCATCCCGTTCGATTCTCCGGGGCACATCGGCAGAGGAGATCAAACTATCGGCGTGAGATTCTTACGGTTTTCTCATAACTTTCTATGTCTGTCTGTCTCTCTCTCTCTCTCTCTCGAAAGGGAGCAAATGTTTACTCGCTAAATACAGATCCGCGTTATGCGCGGCGCTATTGTGCGGCTTGTGCCGAACGTATAATAAAGGCGCGAGAGTGGTGGCCGGAGATCGAGAACTTACCTTGAAAAGAGGTAGGTAGAACGTGGCCGCAAACTCACTCACTCTCTCACTCTTTCTCTCTCTCTCTCTCTCTCTCTCTCTCTTTCTCTCTTCGCGGAAAATTATGACGTCTGCTCCTGTCGGTGAAGGCGCCCCGTTTCACCGAGTTCCTTTTGTGACCCCCGGCGCGCCATTGTGCGTCCGTGAAAACCGTACGCGTCGTTTCCGCGTTGTCGGCCGACGCCGCCGACACGTTGATCACTTCCAGTTCCTCCTCTCTTTCAGCGTTTACGATAATCGCGCGCGACAGCTCCAACTTCAGCTCCGAGCGCGATTCCGATCGATGCTCTTCTTGCACGACTCCTCTCCCTCTTCCCGACTCCACCCTTGCGCGACTCTCTTTCTCCGCGAAACTCTTTTCAAAAAGCCACCACCTCGACGGTTCTAATGCGGCCTTTCGTCGATGTCGGATAAAAATTTCAGTTGCACTTCTGTAAATTTAATTTTCCGCCGCCTGCGAGAACGACGAGAACCGCGCGCGCGCGCGCGCGTTTTCTCGTTGTTGCGATTTGTCGCACTCGCGGTAACACGCCGATCTCGAATTCGCGTAAAGGGAAAGAGAAAGAGAGATGAAATTTATTACCGCGGCGGCATGAAAAATGGCACGGCACGTTGGGATGTATTTCGAAAGATTCAATTTCCCTCGCGAGCTGGATTTTTCCTCGGGACCGTCTCACAGTAATTGGGCGTTTCGATAAAACATTCAACCCCGTCTTAACCTGGTTTCTCACCCCGCTCTCTCTCTCTCTCTCTCTCTCTCTCTCTCTCTCGTTCCCGTGTTTTATTGTTAATAAATATTGCACGACGGTTTATGTGGCAGATACAGAGACGACAGAGACGACGCGATTGATTTATCTCGCGCGCGCGCGTTTCCGCGAACGGAATTAGCGTCAATCCGTAATCAGGCGGGAAGCTCGATCAATTATTCGCTGATTGATCGCGACCATCAATTTCTGGTGTAGCGCGACGCGAAATTCTTCAATTCAAGATGTTTACCAATCGTAATTTAAACACAACAAAACGATTGAAAAAAAAAAAAGAAACGCGTGAAATATGAATCGCAATATTTTCTCAAAGCGGCTGTCCCTTCCCACAAAAGAACGGACATTTCTGATTTTATGCTAAGTAGTTCGAGAAATTTGTTGGCACCGCGCGTCTCTTTCGCGATATAAATGTTCCATTTGAATCTCGCGGTCGAGAGAGAACGCGCGCTAGAAAACGGATTCCAACTGTGAGTGGCGCGGCTCCATAAATTCCGCGCGATATGTACGTAATCCACACGTCAGTATTAGTATCTCGATTTAATGTATCGGGTCGGCCAATCGCGGGAATTGTGCTTCACATTTGTCTTCCCTTCCGCCCCCTCATCCCCCTCTTCTTTTCCTTCTCTTTTCTCCCCTCGCATATGCGCTGTCCCCGATATTTCTCTCTCTTGCCAAACATATATACATACATATATATATAAATCCGAGAGAGCTTTCCTCCGGGGGCAACTGCCGCGCGCTCGCGAGAGAGAGCATTTTAATCCGACGAATTTTCCGGCAGGGCGAATCTAATCGTACGAATTAAACGGGAAAGTGTTCATACATCTTCCCTTATCTCGCGGCTCCCGTAATCGTTTCCGAATTGCAGCCGGATACAAAACCGGGACGCGCGCGCCCGTGTTGTTTCCCGTTTCCTATTTACATGTCTCCCCCCGGGACGCCGGGGAAGAGTAAACAAGCCTGTTTCACCTCTTTCTTTCGATCGGCGAATAACACCGCGGACGCGGAATTGCGGCGAGTCCTAAAACCTCCCCGAGGGCCGGCGCACACTCGACCGGATCTTTAATTCCGCACGTTCGACGCTCTTTCCGCCCGCGCCGCTTCTCCGTGTCGGCTAGTTTTATTCTGCTCCGGCGCTCTCCGACGCGGAAAAAACTCCGACGAGATTTTACACAAATTAGAGATCGAATATCACCGATGTGTTTTCAGGTTGTTCGCGCGAGAAATTCGGGATAAATTCGAACAATCGTGCGAACACACACACCTACAAGCACGTCCAAGCGAAAAGGTTTTTCTCGAGGCTGATTCGAAACTGACCGGGTTCGCCCCGACGAAAATTTGATTATCCATTTTTTTTTTCAGCACTCGATGTTAATTATCTTTCGACGAAGTAACGAAGTTTGAACTTATGATTCTCTTTAAGCCAACCGCGGCCGAGATTACTCGGAGAATAAAGTTTTGTCATCTGTGAACTGCTTTCCGAGTTTAGTCGGCGAGAAGAGCTCATTATTGTAACCTCGCGCGCGCGCAAGAGATTTACCGAAACCCTTTTAAATTCTCAAACCGTGAGTAACCGCGCGCGACTATCGACGCCACCTCGTTAAAGAAGTCGCCACTTTTGCCAATTTGTTCCCCTCCCCCCTTTCACATTTCTCCGTGACCCCCGCGAGATTGTGATCGTGCGCGCGCGCGGAGAAACGTAAAGTAATCCGTTCCGGAGACTCACGAAACAGAATCGCGACTCCAAGCGGTTACTTCCCGGACCGGTTTAATGGCCGCTTCAATCGAGTTTGCGGCCTCCTCTTCGACTTTGAAAATAAAAAAAAACAAAAAGAAACAAATACAAAAGAGATACGAAGCAAACGGAACGAAAGATAAGATCCAATTTTCTTGTAATCGCATCACCGCTTTGGGAACGATTACTCTCCCCTTGCCTCTCCCCCTTTTCTCCCCGTTCTGCCTTTCCATTCCGCGCGGCGGTGTTATGATGTTTCCATGCTGGCTTTTCAGCGAATTAACGGAGAGATACGGAGAGCACACACCTGTGTGAGTTTAAAATGCGGATATTTTTCGCATCATCAAAGCGAATCGCCGATGCAAATGCGCGGGCGAGCTCGTCAATCGGCCGCGAGCCGTTTCGACCGGCCGCTGTATAAAAATTACAAATGTTCGACGCAATCGAGATAAATAGTTTTCTTTTTCCAACGAACACACACGAAAACACGACGGAAATAACGCCTTTTGTTTTGACGAACGAAACGTTGCGAACTTTTCCTCTTCGCGCGCGCGCGCGTGTATTGTATATGTGAAATTAAATTCCCGAGACAATCATTTGCGATTTAAATCGTGTAAAATTTAAACGTTGAAACTGCTACCGCGACGATTACGTGTCCAACAAAAATTGTTGTCAACGAGCATACAAAAATGTACCAGAAACAAAATTACGTTCAGAGATATTTTCAATTGAATTAACAATATAAATTGGGATGTAAAATATTTCCTTTTTGTCTACGGTGTTTCTCGATAAATTGATTTTCCGGAAAACGCAAAGAAAACGTTAAGAATTTATTATCAATCGACCGGTTTCTCGAATGGAAAACACGCGCGCGATTGATTTGACGTTTCAAAAATAGCGAAAAAGGGCGAGAGCCTCTCGGGAAGAAAAAAATCGACGCTTATTTCGATACATAAAAGAAACGTTGACTGGCGTCTCTCTGTTAATGTATCTTAATTAACGTCGAACGAGAGGTTCGCTATATCGCGTCCCTTTGCCGTTTTAACCATCTTACCACTCTCGCTAACGGGCCATGGGAATTTCTGCGGTTGCGCGTGGGACGACGATGGGAAAGAACGGCGAGAGGAAGGTTTATTCTTTTTCATTACACGTAAAATGCATTTGCTTTGATCCGGAACGATTCGCCATTTCCGGAAAAGTCACGAAAAGTTTTCTCAAGAGCGGAGACGACGCTTCTCGGAAGCGTAAATAAAAATTTTAAGAATAATTTTGTAGAGAAGAAAACAGATAGAGAGAGAGAGAGAGAGAGAGGGAAGATAAATTAATTTATATATTTATATATTTATATGTTTATATATTTAATAAGATTAAATCTCCGAGTTGTGTACGAAGAGAAAAATTGTCTCCTCCGTTTAAAATATGTAAATACTTCTCAACGTTTAATAGAAACGCGAAATTTGTCGCTAACAAAAGCGCCATTATTCGGGGGTAGGTAGGTAGATGTACCTGTTGAACACGATTACCGCGAATATTTTGCTCCGCGCGAACATATTTCGTTCCGCGCTAATTAGATGCAGTTGAAGGTAAAACACAGGGGAGGGGGGGTCTACAACGGGGGGTTTTCAACGGGGAATGGTGAAACGCACAGCCGGGACCTGTTTGAAAATATCCCCTTCGTGAGAGCGCGGAGAAATGTTATTCTAAAATATTCAGCGCGGTCACGGTACGCGCGCGTTGCGCTGCGCGCGCGTTTCTTTCAGATTCATCACGAATTCCAAATAGAGCTCCCCTTTCGCTGCGAAAGACGTTAATTGAAAAAAATCCGCCGCAGTTTAATTAATATTGAAAAAAAATTAAACAAACAATGTTTTTTTGCGAAAACGCGACTTTGAAAAATTGACGAAGAGAGATAAAAGAAAAAAAAAAGAAAAAAAAATAAAAGGCTCCGAAAGTGAAGAAAAAATTCCAAGAAGAAGGGCCTTAAACACAGATTAGTAGTGTGTAAAAAAAAATAATCCAATTTATTGCAAGTGATATGCAAGTAGACGTTTCGATTCTTGATTGAATCTCCTCTTGAAAAATACAAAAATAATCTGTATAATTTAAAATATATAAATAATAATTTGACAGACATATATACTGCCCTCCTTAGCTAAAATATCCTATCTGACATATCGAAAGAATCGAAAAAAACTGAGGTTTTATTTTCTTTTGTTTGTGCCATTAGTAGTTAGGAAATAAATTAGACACTTTTTAGACGTCTATAAAACCTTTAGGACTTTCTAGCTTTATTTAGAAGATAAAACATGTGTGGAACTTCCAATATTTCAATATATTTTAAAAAATGCAAAAATGCGAGATAAAACATCTTAACTAAAAACGGTAATATAGTAGTTAGCCAACAGGAACCTTTTTTTGGTCATAACTTATAAAAAATGTTTTGCTAATCAACACGCGACTCACCAAATTTTTCACGTTGCCACATTACGGCTAAAAGGTTGGCATAAAGATTCCAACAATATTAAAACTCGTTACACATGACACAATAAAAAAAAAAAAGTAAATAGTTAAAACAGATCAAAAATAAAGTAAGTCAAATATACAGAGAAAATGTCAACTGTGTTAAAACTGTGCGGTGTCAAACGAATTAAACTGTGTGGTGTTGTTGTCAAAGTGAAATTGCTAAACCGAAAAACAAGTGAGTCACGTGTGATTAAAGTACAATTCATACTTGCAATAAGTTAGATTATTTTTTTACACACTACTACTTGTGTTCAAGGCTTATATTGGCTCTTGCCCTTGGAACTTGTTCAAAAAAAAAAAAAAAAACATTTGAGTTCTTCTACAAAATATGTACTTAATTATATTTGTAATATAATAAATAATAATTAAACCGAAAGAAGGTTCGCTAAACAGCGCTTATCGATCGGAAGTCTATTAATCAGTTTATAGAAGCAATTTAATTGAATGTTAAATAATAAAGTCGTACATTTCGCGCATTTTAACGCCTTTTTCAATTGTTCCCTTTCAATTATTAATATTTCCCAATAATTATAAATATCGCTTGTCAAAAGAAAAGCGATTAAAAACAAAAAAAAAAACGCAACCATCGAAGTGCGTTTCGCACGTCCATCGAGCGCGCGGCACACAATATTCGCGTCTCACATGCAGCAGTGCCTCGCACGAGGTACGAGCCGCTAATTCCGCGGAATTTCGTAATTACACTCTTTCTTTCTCTCCGCGGGAATCAACCCCTCCCCGCCTCCCTTTCATCCCGCGCGCGCGAAACTGCTTAAATTACGCCGATTTCACACTTCGACGACCGCCCACAGTCCATGTGCTCGTACATACGTACACCCCGCCAAAGCCACCCTTTGAGTCTTTTCTCCCGACCGACTAACGACCAATTGGCAATCCGCTCGAACTAGTTGGAAACTAGTTCCGACCGAGCTGACGTCGTTATTCCGGCATCCGCTTGAATCCTGCCTCGGCCTTTTTCGCTCTTTTCTCAGCGCGCCCCACGTTCTTGCCTTTCGCTCCGCGCGCGCGCGCGCGCTTGCCTTGTCAGAAGTTAATTCTCCGATTCTTCACAAAGAGCGTCAAGAAAAAAAAAACAGAATTCCCTCCCCCGTATTGATCGCATAGAGATTAATCGAAAACCGCTGCGCGTTCAACGCGCGAACGGAAGTAAAAGTTTGTTGATTAAGTATTGTTCTTAAGAACGCTCGAATGTGTTTTTAAGTCTGCGTCGGTTTTGCTTCGAAAGCAATATTATAATAGGCACGGCGACTCGCGCAAATAAACACATTATTCTTTGTTCTTTTAATTATTAACGTTTTTTTTGTTTTTTTTTTTTTTGTAACTACGCCGCGCCGCGCTCTTTCGCGATAATTGAACTTCTGCGAAATAATACGCTTCGCCACTTTCGCGCGCTTTAAATTCGACACAAAGCTTTTTTTTTTTGTTTTCAATACATTATACCTCTCCCGCGGTATATATATACGGTTTGTCGGCGGAGAAATATACCGATCAATTTGATGCCTTTATTTCCTATCGTGAAAGTTGATTGAGTTGCTGCGGGTTGATTGAATTTTTTTCACATGATCGAACGGAATCAACGATTGTCCGGGGGATTTAGCTTTCAGCATCAAATGTTCCAAATTCACGACCGGGCGAGCAATAAGTTTCTATTTAATGTCGACGTAATTTAAGTATCGCGCAATTTCCTACTCCCTAACGAAGCGCGCGGCGCTTCAAATGACGGATGCCGTTTTTATTAGATGAAGTAATTGCATCAGATACGGTCACAACTAAAAAAAAAAAAAAAATCTTCCGGACGTACACAGACTTTTGTGTTCGCACAATTAATTCGAGATTGTAAAGTAAACTTTGGGAATCGTTTCGCTTGTTTACGTTCAAATGATGTTCAACGGCATCCTCAAACGCTCATTGTGATAATTTTTTTTTTTTTTTTTTTTTTGTTTTCACGAGAAGAGAAAACGAAAAAGCAACCTTCTCGCGTTATGATCGATGAATCGGTTCTCGTCCTTGGAAAAAAAAAACCATCGGTTCTCGACACAACGGGTTCTTTTGTTCAAGTTTTTACGATATGTCGTTCGCGATCGTTCGGATAAAAATCTTATTCCCCGATCGCGAGGACACTCCCGCGCCAAATTAGACAAGGGGGGAGAGGGAGAGAGAGGTGGGAGTGAGAAGTGACCGCCGGGAGATGTGCAATCCTGAAGGTGGACGGGATTTTCGCTGCATTTCTCCGCGGGCGTAGAGGGACGGAGGAGAATTCAGCCTCGCGTGACGAACTATCGAACTCGCGCGACTCCGGGAACGACGCTTTATCGTCGAAATGGAGAAAGTCAAAATTGACTCCCGGGGATATCGCGGATGCCAATGAAAAGTCGGGGGCGAGCGACGGGAGCGACGACATCATCAGTTAACGCCCAGGTCGTTGCTAATTCGTCGATATTACTTCGGCACTTCGCCGAGAAGTTCGCCGAGGAGGAGGAGGAGGAGGTGGAAAAAGAGAGGAGGCGAAGGTAAAACGCCGATACCTATGCGAGTTCGAGTCACGACCGGATACGAAAGCCACTCGTCCGCTTTTCTCAAGTTGTCGGAGAGCTCAAAAAAAAAATTTAAAAAAAAAAAAAAAAAAAAGAAACGCGCCGAAGGATCACGACCCGTTTCTCGAAGGATCCATGTTGTAATCTAAAACAAGTCCCGACGAGAAAGTTCGTCTTTTTCTTTTTTTTTCCAAATTTCATTATTTTTTTACGATCGAAAAGCTCGTCAGAAGAAGAAAAGCGCGATCGAGAGACATGAAAATCATTTCAAAATGATCATTCGCGTTTGTTTCGCTCCTGTCCGAAAAATTCGAGTATCGTTCTCGCTCGTTTTTCGAAACATACAAGCGGCGTTTCGCGCTGATTTCAGTCAGGGGTGCGTCCTGTTATCGAGAAGCGAGACGAGTTATTCGCGACAGGTCTGAAACATGCGCGGAAGAAACACAGGAGAGGAGAGAGGGTGGTGAAAAGTAACGAAGGAAGAAGGAAGAAACGAGAATGAGCTAATAAAAATGTCGGCGTTCCGCGCGAGCTCAATTTCTGCGGAATGCGAGCGAAGCACGATCCACTTTTCTATTTCGACGTACGGTCGTTTAACCCCTTAGAAGATTCCACGGCGATGTGCTCGCTTTGAAGAGAAGGAGAAGAGAAAGAGGATTGTATATTGTATCATACTTGATTTCACATATCGCCATAACCTTATAATAAATGTCGAAAAATAATTTCTATAAAACTTGTCTTCTCGGTTTTTTGATATTTTCCGCGCAAATTTCCCGCTTCAGATTTGCGTATAATTTATATTTATACGCGCCCAATTTATACGCAGGCCAGTTTTGTTTTCTTTTCTAAATTTATCGCGTAATATATCGCGTGGATTGAAATTCGCAAGCGAATTAACTTATTCATACGCGCGAGACTAAAAAATAAATAAGTAAATAAAAAATTTGCGTTTAATATGGGAGCGAAGATATTTCAGACACACGCGCGGAGAGATCTGCCAGCTTCGGCCAGTTAACTTTTCATGAGATATTTCACATCAACTTTACCCGACGCCTTTGCGCGAGATCATAAATCGTTACATTTCGCTTTAATAAATTTCGCTCGAGAGACGTTTTCCCGCTCGTCAAATGCGCTGCAGAAATTAGAAGGATTTCGCAGCCGGGCGAGTGCACCATCTCGCGCGTATTTGTCTATTACGAGATCCTCCCTCGTCGGTGAACTCAATACGAGAGGGAATTTATCTTCTTTTCCCCTCTCCTTTGTCCATTTCCCCGCGCGCGTGTCACTTTCGAACGACGCGGGGAACGATTTTAACAAAAAATTTTACGACTTGAGCGTAAACTTTGCGCGCACTGGCGAAAAAAAATTACCAACAACAATTTGTGAGATAAAAATTTAACTTTGATAAAGTCGAGTGTCGGATTTTTCACACACATGCGCAATTTGACGCGGGGGAATGTAAAGCGGAAAATTGTAGAAAACAACTCGAAAAAATATCGAGTTGTTCTTTCTTAGCAAAATTTTCCGCGGAAAGCGCGCGAGAATGCGTTTCGTCTCTGACTTCAACTCTCCTTTAGACTCCGTTTACGCCCAGCACTTGAATTTTCCTGCGTAGTCCGAGAATTATTCAAAAACCGACGGCAAGATTATGCTCTTAGCAGGAATTAATTCTCACGGAAATGTATGGACAAGTGCGCGCTCGCGATTACGAGACGGTCCGATGTAACTATCCGAAAACGAGAGTTTATCCTTTCTCCTTCTCTCTTTTCGATATCACGAAACGACGTTGAGAAGAAAAAAAAATTTAGATCTGATCATCCGGACGAGTTTTAGTTCTGAAAACGAAGCTCGTAACAGTTCGAAAATACACGACGCGCTCGGGTGTCGTAAAGTCTCACACGGGTCGTCAAAGCGGATTCTAATTCGATGAACATTTCCCTCCGGTGTTCTCCGGTGAATGGATTGTCCGCAGTCAAACGTCGATCGTCTAATCCGAAGGGAGAGAACCGTCTGGGCCTCCGTAAATGGCGGTCCGCCCGGTTCCTAACGGGTAGTTTCACGACATCTTTGCGACGAATGTCGGCACGACGAACGTTCTCTCTCTCTCTCTCTGTATTGTCTCTTTCCCCCTCCTCCCCCATCTCCCTCAGATTCTCTCGAAATTGCTCTCGTACGCTCCCCCGGTTATTACTTAACTATATCGCGGCCGCTGAAACGGGACGCGAACGATCGCGCACGTTATATACGCCATCACGTGACATTCTCTAGCCGAAATTTCAATCCGACACATATTTCACTTTAATTGACACGCGTTCAATTGTCTCCCGGAATTTGCAATCACATCACGGTGAAAGCCGGTCAATACATAACAAGTGAAATGAAAATTTTCTCAACGCGTTGTCTCGCGCGGCAACAAACCTTGGGATTTAACAACCGCATCTTTGTCCGCCGCGTCTCTTTCCGACTAAGTGCGCGTGAAAAAAAAAAAATCTCCTCGTTTCGCAATATAATATTCATGTATGCAAATTACTTCGCTTGATAGTAAAATCTACGCGACGATATATCGACCCGATACGTACAAAGCCGCGAGACGCAATTTTCTCCTCACTCTGGCACGCACTTCTTATTAGATCGCAATCGCGCGTGTAAATTGTTTACTTCGGCGGCGTCGAAAACAAATCAATCCGTGTTTGTTTTTCTAAAAACTGTCGCAGCAAAAAAAAAAAAACGAAAAGAGGATGAAAGAATTTCGTATTACACACGCGAGACGATGCGGGAATGTGAAAAGATGTGCGGAAACAATATGCAAAACTGGCTCCTCCTTCGCGGTTGATTTTGACGGAGAAACGAGAAAAACGGATCTTGAACGGTCGATCGTGTGTCCCTTTCATCGGTCGAAAAATATGATAATGTCGACGTCACGGGGGAAATCGCGGAAACTGGTCTCACGGTTCGTGCAGCGAATTGAATGAAAGGAAACGGGGGCAAGATATCTTGGCTCTCTTATGCATGCATGCGCGTGTTGGCCGCGATTCCGACAAATGTAATCGCGAGAGACAATTTTCTTTCCCCTCTCGCATCTCTCGCGGAGGATCATTTCTATTACCGACCTCTCGAGGTTTATAATTTTTCCATAATTTTCACATAATGCATAATTTACCCCCCTCTCTCTCTCTCTCTCTCTCTCTCTCTCTCTCTCTCTCTCCTTCTCTCTCGCTTCTTCTTCGAACACGAACTTGTCTCAATCTCTCTGATTTCTGCTAAAAAAATACTTAAATGATAACTCAATAACGATCTTCGTTGTTTCTTCAACGAAGGAAAATCTTAAGCTACTTCCCACCCCCCCAAAAAAAAGAAAGACTCAATGGGATTTTCTGAAAATCCGGAGATCTCTCGTGCGCGCACAGTGCGTTTCTTTCGAACGAATTCCGATCGGCGGCGCGGCGGTTCGCGGCGTTCAATCGGCCGGAAAATGAGAAATGTCGACGCGCGTTAATTAGGATCGACGACTCCTCTTCCTCACGTGCGCGATAATAATTATGCGGAAACAATCCCCTTTTATATAAATCCGCCGGATTCTACACGTGTAGATCCGCGAGCAACACGTTACCGGACTACCGCGACTTTTATTAATCAGAGAAACAATCAGCGATTCGCCAGTACGTCGAACAATGGTCGGCGGCTAATGACAGCGCGTGTGACACGACAGATGCCTCGATACACGCCGGTGCGTGCAATATCCGCGCAGCCGGCAACAATGTTATAATAATCCGCGATTAATAATTAATCCGATCAAATACAACATCGAATAATCGTGCGAGACGCGCGTATCTAAAAGTCGGTCGTTTTGATCCAACCCCTTCCAGTTTTACCGTCGCTTGTGTTTACCTCATTCGAAATATCGCTTTTCTCGAGACAAAAATGGGAGAAAAATCCCGATCGAAAAACCGAACTCAAAGAATTTTTTCCATCGCGTTTCTCAATTAAATAATCGCGTGTTTTACTTTCATTGAATATTCGGACGAGTGTTTTTTTTTTTTTTTCGCCAAGCAACGTCGACTGCAAAGTTCAAGCGTGCGGTTGAAGCGCCAATTGTCCCGCAAACGAGAGCCATCCAGAGACGTTAATTAGCATCATCAAGCATCCGGATGCGCGATAATTGTGCGCGTTTGATATAAACACCGCCATTAGAAATATAACCCCCGCGTCATATACGCGTCGGCGTCTGAAATACAGGCGTTCGTTAAAAGTTTGAAAAACTCGGCGGCGACGGACGGCTGTGGAAAAATGCGCGCTTTGCTCTAAAAGCGCGGTAGAAAATTCAGAGGCAAATTGGCCCTTGAGGCCGCGCTGAAAACGCCGATGTGTGTAGTTATCCGCCGCGAAAGCGGGGATAATAATAATTAAATAACAACAGTAATATCATTCTCGCGGAGTGTGCAATTCGCACGCAAGCGCATAAAAAAAAAAGAAAGAAAAAAACAAGATCGCGCGCGCTCAACACGCGTATTTATTTATTTAAACGCGAGTTTATACACACGCACACACGCGGTATTTATAAATTACACAAAAATTACACAACGGAAACGAAATTTATCAGCGTCGCTAAATTAAATTTGAGAATATCGAGTTTTTTTGTCTCCCCGAACGTCAGCAACAACGTTCGCATTGTTCCCGCTCGCATTGTGGTCGCTCGGTTTTGCACGGTTTTTTCCCCGACGCGAAACGATTGTCGGCCATATATAGAGCGAGTTAAAACCGAATAGACGATGGGTGATTAAAATGCAAAGCGAGGATCAAAGTATGAAATTAGATTAGACATGCGGACGAGCTGCTGCCTCAAACCAGCTGAAATATCGCACGTGAACCGAAATCGGATGCGAGAGAAGTGACATTTACATTGAGCGTTTCGTGTTCTTCTCGCCGAGATCGAACGTCACGCGTGAACGTTGCTATCGCGCGTTATATATATATAATGCGCAAAATTAAATACTTAAAAATCTTGTAAGATATCGGCAGCGCGGCGGCACCACTTGTCGGGTGCTCTGTATCGGCAGCCGCGCGCCCTAGCGATTTGCGAAAATTGGCCAATCGGCGTAAACCACGCGCGCACGTATGCTCGCGGATACGCTGGTAAACCGGAGCATGATCACTCTCCGTTGGGCAAGTGTGCCAAGCAGTCAAGGCATCACTCGAGAGTCGCGCCGTGATTAACTTTGCCGATTTTGTATTAAACTTGTAATATCTTTTGTTAAATATACATTTGTCTTTTGCTAATTTCAAGTGTTGTGTGTGTGTGTGCAATTAATTCACTCCTTACGCCTATCATTACGATCGGAGTTGCACATTCCGTCGAACGATCAAGTGTCCACGTGATCGCCACGGTAAGACCGTTACGAGAACTCAACGACCATTGGTCGAGTGCGCATGAACGGTGTGATCGTCCGCCAACCCGCGGCAAAATTAAAAACATTAATCATTGTTCTTTTTCAAGTTATCAATTGCTTGTGATAATTTTTCATAAACTGGTAAAACTCTTTCAATCTACAAAAAAATTGTTATTACACGCGTGATATTTGCGCGATTATTTTCGCGGAATAAACAAGTTCGAGATTTTCGCGCACAGAATTTTAGAGATGTGTAAAAAAATATATAAATATTTCTTTTCTTCTTAAATAAAATTAAAAAACACTTGAACTTGCCGTTCGAAGAATTTTTCTATTCCACGTACTTACCTTTGAACTGGATTCCACAGACTCCGACGTGCGGCGGGATGTTGATCCCGTGTCGAAAAACGAGCCGTCGCAAGAAAGAAGTCGCGACGTACGTAAGCGCGACGGCATCGTTTTTCCGCGCGTTTCCCTCGACGTTTTTCCTACGAGAGAGGAGAAGAGAGGCCGGGGGCTCTCTGTGAGACGTTTCGCTATAACGGATCCCGTCGTTCACCTTCACACACGTGCACTTTGGCGCGCTCGCAGCGGCGGCGGAGACGAAGCGCTCGCGCCTCGGGCGAAATAGACGCGCGAGGATGGAATGACAGGAAGTGGAAGGATATTAGCCTGGATGTCACTCCGCGTAATAGGAGGAGACGGGCCACCCCTTCCCGCCACTTGCACCCTCTATATACGTTCCCTCGGGGACGCGAGACACTTCCGATACACACCAAGGCCGGGGCGCGCGGTGTGTATTCGTCCGGCGATAGAACTCCACTGCGATATTGACTGCTCCTGACACGGCGGACGGGTCTCTGTTTTCCTCTCGGATAATGGGGATTCGAGCGTCAAAGAGGAAGCGGCGCTGATGACGAGAGAGCTATCCGCTGGAAAACAAAAAAAAAAAAAAGGGAACACGCCGTCGCGTTATAACGCGATCGTACATATATATGTATATGCGCGCGAGTAATTTTTCCGCGTTTCTCCTTCGCGGACGTGACGCGATTATGTAATTGTATTTTTTTTTTTATGCGTAAGGAAAAGATAATAACATTCTCGTTCTGCATTTACGTTGCTTTCTATCTGGGTCAAATGTTATTTCTGTATATTAAATAAGAAACTTGGTATTTTCTCGTTAAGAAAGTTGTTTGTTACGTCTCTCGTCCGCTTCGAGTGGAATGATTGAGTGGGAAGGGCAAACCAGGCGGCAATCGAAAACTGCGGAGTCATCGGCGCGTAAACAGAAAGGCCTTGCGCACAAAAAGAGTTGTTATTGTAGTCTCTAGACTCTCTCTCTCTTTCTCTAGAATGAAAATCGTTGTTGATATCGCGCGAGTGAATTTTCCCTTCGCAGGTAAGTTTAAAACTCAATTGAATTCTAAACGAATGATCAGAAATTAATTTCGAAATTAAAATGAGCAAAACAATGGGACCGATTGGAAGGTGAAGGATCGAGGGTGAACGGTTTATCTCAATAAATTTCTTTGCGCAGTCGGAACGTCGCGGATAACACGTCGAGCGGGGGGAAGGGCGGGGAATAAGAAAGTCAAGCGTCTCTCGCGCGCGAAAGAAAGTTTTTCCTGTGGAAAAGCACCTTCGCGCGGCAAAAAAAGAGAGTCAAGATCACGTGGAGAGTATCGAGTTTTCGCGTCTGCCGCTGCCCGAGATCCCTCAAAGCTCTTCGTTCTCTCGTTGTTTCTCTCGCCGAGGAAATTCGTCAGTTACGCATTACTTGGATCAACGGGAAAAATGAGCAAAGTTCCGAGAACCCGACAATGGTTTTTGTCTTCTCGAGCGAAACGGTCGTCGCTTTTCGCCGCGCCGCGATAGCTTCGCGAAAATACGTGTTGTACATACGCGAGATCGAACCAAGTAAAATTAATAAAAAAAAAACATTAAGCAAAAATTGCGCGCTTATGTCGACGAACTCTTGAAAATTAAGGAGATTTTGTCGATTTTGCCGAAATATAGGGAATGACTTCAAATTTTGAGAGTATGTTTAAGAAGTCGATTCTTACCACCTAAATTTTTTCAAAATTTTCTGCCATCTAGTTTTCGAGAAACGAAAGAACGAATATCTCGCTATATATATTTCTATACAGTAATAATAACTTTTAACAATTATTTTCTTTTTCAGGTGTGTGGAAAGGTCTTTTTATTTTATGCGCAGTGATTCCTAAGTTCTTATATATATAAAGAATGTTTTCCTAATTTATTATTTTTATATCTATATTCAAAATTGAAATATTGTAAAGTAATGCTGCAAAGTACGTATAGTATAATATTGCAATATTGCTTTAGTATTTTAATTTTGAATATAGAGATAAAAATAATAAATTAGGAAAACATTCTTTATAAGAATTTAAGAATTACTGTGCAAAAAATAAAAAGACTTTTCCACACAACTAAAAAAGAAAATAATTGTGAAAAAGTAGCAATAGCACAATCCAGCTCAACAATCAGCTGTTTATTACTTTAGTCGTTTAAAATAGACAACAATAAATTGTATATAACTAAGTGAAAATTAATAAATTTTTGACTGCGGTTGGAGGTAAAAAAAAAAAAAAAGGCTGAAAGGTCTAACCCATTTAATTTTTATTAATTATCGGCCGTTTTCAAATTAACAAATTTTGCCAAATGTTAATGTCGGTAATGTATCATCTGATTCCCCTTTTCCCTCTGAATAACTCGACGGAACCTCCTTAAGCGAAATTAGATTTCTCAGTAAACTCAGATAAATATAAACGTTAATTAAAATCGTTTAATGAGTAAACTTTTTAATGATCATTATTCAATAAAATAAATAATAATCGTTTCTTTATCTCTTTCATTACAATTAAGCAAAATTAGATCTCTTGTAAATTCAAAATAAATATAACGTTAATTAAAATCGTCTAATGAGTAAACTTTGATGATTCACTAAAATAAATAATAATCGTTTCTTTATCTTTCTCACCGACTAATTACAATTGCAACTAATAGTTTATAAACGTGTCCGTGATGACATTAAACTTGGTCGAGCGGTACGGATTTCGTTCGAAAATTTTCGAACGTGTGCGCTCGCACGGGAACTGCATTTCTCGAACGTTTGTATATATAACGACGTGGTAATTGACGCGCATCTTGATTCTCATTTTGCGGTAATCCTCGTGCGCGCGGCAGCAAAATCCGGACGGAATTTGCAAAGGTAATATACAAAGCGGCAAACGGTCGCCGGGGTTGCGATTCTAATGTGGACGCGCCATGGACGATGTTGGCGAAACAAGTACCACGACGGAGTTGTCAATGAGAAGTGCGACAAGTGCCGGCGGCGGCGCGTCCGGACTATATTACAACGTATGCATATGCATGCATAAATAACGTTGAACCCCCGGACCGGCGTCCGGTCAAATTACGTGCTTACGTTGGTCGCGAATCGCCGGCCGATTGCTCTGCCGAGCGTGAAAATCGGTTTTGGCCACTCGGGGGACCGTGGCAAAACGGTTTCCCTGTGACCATTTCCTGCTCGATGAAGGCAACACGAACGCTCGTAGACATCCGGAAGTTACCCGAGCGAACATATACCGTCGAAACCGTCTCGGGGAGACCAAATTGATGCGAGCAAAATTTTGTGGACCGTGTCGCGCGAAAGGTTTCCCGCAAACATCAAAATTACATCTCGACGACGTGTCTGTCGCTAATTTCCATTTAATGTCGCTTTTCTTTTGTAACGTCCAATAAAAAAACAAAAAAAAAAAAACAAAAAAAAAAACAAACAGCGTCGCGCGTTTCATTCATTCAAAATTCTAGTGTTCTATTTTTTCTTATAAAATAGAACACGCGACGAGCGCAAATTCTCGAAACTTTACAATTTCAATCGTTACATATTTTGTTCCGGTCTGTATCGGAGACTGTAAGTTACGTAACCACAGCACACTTCTCGCAATCGTGCGACGTCGCGTCGCTCCCACGCGCGCGGTGCGATTTCGCTGTCAGTTACGGAGAGAGGAGAATGTTGACAGACGGCCATTTAAAAAAAAAAAAAAAAACGCGCGGCGTCGCGCGGCTCACGGGCGATAGGCTCGGAAGTGGATTTCACGGTGTTCGATGATGATGGTCGGCTATACCCCCCGATCGATAGCTCGAGGACCGTGCTTCGGCCGTGCATGCACAAAGCGCGCGCGATCTAGCGCCGGCTTGTTAACGCCGGTTTAACATCAATGCGCGCGCGGCACGCATGTCTCCACGCTCGTGCGTATCGCGGTCCACGTCCGTGTTTACGCGTGTCCCGTGTGCGCGCACGCGATATTTGCCATAGGAAACCGCACAATGGTCCGTCACACCGCGGCTCGCCCATGGTCGTTGTGCGCGCTGTATATGCACATAGTCCTCTCTCTCTCTCCCTCTCTTACCTTGTTGTCTCCTCCATCCCGCGTCGATGAAACCGATGCACCAATTCTCCCTCCGGCTTCAAGTGTCGATACGTTCGACACAAAAGCCTTCTCGTTCCTCCCTTCGTCTCCCCTCCTCCCTCAAGCCGGCGTATCAGGAAATTAATCGGCGCTTTGTCCGCCATTTTATATTATACGTCGTTGAACGAGAAACGGGAGTGCGTTGTCTATGCCATTTGCTGTCGCGCCCGTTGTTGGGGGTTTTCCCGGATCATCGTCAATATGGACTGTGTGCTTCGTCTAAGAACGTTTTTCTTTTTTTTCCCCCCGGTTTCTTTCAACCAATTGGATATTATTTCTAACTCGATGATCGAGCAGTTTAAGTGGGAAAAATAGACAATTTATTAAGAGGATCCTGAACCTGTCCTATTGTATCAACTTACCATGAATACAGTTTTCGGATTTTTGTCGTACTTGCTGCATAAATTAGAAAAAAATAGAAAAGAATTAGAAAAGAATAGAAAACGGTTCTCCAAATTAAAAGAAAATAAAAATTAAATGGATTAGACTTTCCAGCCTTTTTTGGCCGCAGTTAACAATTTTGTTTTTGCTGCATTGACGTCTCTCATGTTGTCGACATTCGGTAACGTATTTTGATAATTTATCTTTAAGGTGTGTATGCGACTTGTTTGCTTTATGTTACTTTTTTATTCAAAGAATTCTGTAATTTTTGTTATTTATTGTATTTTTTTATTCAGTGTGGCTGAAGATGATCTAAATCAGAGATCGAAACGTTCCCATTACAATACATTTGTTATTATTTATATTACAATAAATTACTTTGTTCATTAACTGCCTCCAACTGCAGTCAAAAAAGGCTGGAAGGTCTAATCCATTTAATTTTTATTAATTATCGGCCGTTTTCAAATTAAAAGAAAATAGTCTACAGACTCACTGCAGACAATAAATGTTTCCGAAACGAAATAATTTGTCATCAAGAAAATTGAACCTAACCTAACTGAAATTTAAAATCAAAAATTTTTTTCGTTTCAGAAACATTGCCTGCAGTCAGTCTTTAGACTATTTTTTCTTTTAATTTGAAGAACTGTTTTCTTATTTGTGCAGTAAGCACGACAAAAATCTAAAAACTATAATTCATAGTTGATGTATAATTCATAGTAGGATGATAAAACAAGACGGTTTCAGCATTATCTTAAGCCGAACAAGCCGGAAAGTCCAGAATCGGATCTCGTTTGATGATCGAACTAATTTTTCAAGTGTTGTGCATCGTTCATGCGGTTTATTCTTATGTTATCCGACGAGACGCAAATAAAATTTATATCGCGAACCGAATAGTAGTACATTACGCGAATTGCACCGACGGCAGCGTTCTCTCGCGATGATAGCAAGTGTTCTCTCTCTTTCTCTCTTTCTCTCTTTCCATTGACTGAATAAAACAGAAGAAAACATGAACAGGAAACGCGATAAGCTAAAAACGTTATAGATAATAGAGTAATATTCCGTTTGCTTTCTCTCTCTTTCTCTCTTTCTTTCTCTCTTTCTCACTCGCAGTTTAAAACGGGGAAAATGAAACAAACGCCAATGCAGTTTTTAATCCTAGAATCTGCGGCAAGAGCTGCGCGTGAATGTACTCGCGGTGGAATTTTCGAGCATTTGCAGTTTTACGCGGATTAAGAAGCAGCATATGCATTATCTATGCGGGAGAAAGGGAAGAGGAGGAGAAACGCACACAGTATTGTTAAGCCGTAGATAATGGCAGTTTGATTTCGAAATACGCCGAGTGAAATGACTCATCATAAGACGGTCGCGTTCGCGAATGAAGGCATTAAACGTCATTGCCCGACTGACAAGCGAGGATTATTATTTTAAATAATGCTTTAATTGACTGTTTAAATGCGCATTTGCCGAGAAATTTCCGTCTTCTTCTTCGTCTTCCTGCCTCTGTTTCACTAAGAGAACGAAGATTAATTGCGAGCTCGCGTTGTCGTTTTATTATCAAATTGCAAGTTATTTTTGTTTTGTTTTTTTTTTGGTTTTTTTTACATTTTAAATCGCAAAACAAGAACTCAGTGACACACATGCGACAATTTATCATATTCTGATATCTACGCACGAAAGAAAACAACATTCAATATACAAACTTCCGTTGAGATGATCATCAGACATCAATTGGACGCGTCCATGTAAATAATTTATGTCTGTGTGATAAAAAAAATAAATAAATAAATAAAAAACAAAGTCTCATGATATGTCGACAATTTTTTTTTATCGTCCCACATTTTTCCGTCGATTTTATACGATTTTATGAAATAAAATGTGTCGACGGAACAACAATATTCTGTACACACCTTCATTAGATTTTCATTAGATATCACTTGGTGTGAGAAACGTCCAGTAGATCTCTAATAGACGTCTGTGTGTATAAACGTAAAGAAACCAAAAAAAAAACAAAGTCTCATTGATAGTTTTTTTTTTTTTTTTTTTACGCTTTCACGTTCTGTTGATTTTATAAATGGCATGTGTCAACGGAATCTCATGTATTCGAACAGTTTCGTTTTGCGACACAGTATTCTGTAAACTTGATAATATTCGCGCGGCAAGTTAATAGTCGCCGCCGCGGTAGCTGCGTGATGCCCGAAATTCGATACTGCAATTCGATGCATTGACCCGATGAAGTTCCGAGTAACTACGAGCACCGTCGCCCGGCGCAGGCAAACAGTGTCCTGTGCTCAAAGTCGGGAGATCAATCAATTCATATCATCCGCCTCTGTTTAGCGACTGCGACGCGCAATACGTTTGATCGCAATACGATCGATTTTGAAATTGGTCCGTGCGCGTTTCCACGTCCATCTTTCGACAAAGCGCAAAACGAACGCAACGCAACACACACACACACACACACACGTAATTTCTGTCGTCCGATATTTTTTCTGTCGTCGAATTTTTTAACATTATTAGCTTGAACAATCATCTTTTTTTCTCTCGATAATTTTTAATTAGAAAAGTTCTCTTTGTTTATCACTTAACGAGCGAACAAGAACGATATTCCGTTTTATTAATTAAAATTGAGAGAGAGAGAGAGAGAGAGAGAGAAAAGTATTTTCCAACAAATCGACTTTAAAATACCTTTGGTTTCTTCGCGGAAAATCCTCATGTCCTATTTTTCTGCGATATTTCTTTTATTTCCTTTTTTTTTTTTTTTTTAAAGAAACGAGCTTTTCTTCCTTTATTCCATCTAATAATGATGCAACTCGCGCAAGTTAACAAGTCATAAAGTTTTTAACGATTCCCAAGAACTGATGACAACACCCATCCATCTCCTTTCCCTCGCGAATCCAAGACAGCACCGCACTTGAAGAAAGTGCACGCAGCGCTGCCGATGCTGCCTGTTATCTGCCCCGGGAATCCTTTAGATCGCGCCCAGCGCCTATGCTCTACGAATGCTTCCTTACTCTTAATCCTTAATTAACCTCAATTCGCGAGGCAGTTCCGCGAAGCGAGTACTTTCAGCCCCGCCGACTCCCTCCAACTTTAATCTCAGGCTCCGACTTGCGTTCGGATAAACTTCAGCAAAAGTGGCGATCGGGATTTCACTTTAAAGGAGAAAATAAGCAATATCTTGAGCGCGAAGCGAAGTAATACCTACCGCGAGGAGAGAGAGTCTGAAAGTTATCCTCGCGCGAAAGAGAGAGAGAGAGAGAGAGAAAGAGAAAAAGAAGACAGAGAAAATTTCATACGCTCCCGCGCATTCTCGCGAAGAGCGTTGTATGATAATTTGACAACTTTATCGCGGCAACGATGGATTTACATTATGCGTGACACAAAACAAAAAACAGGATGCGGAGAGGACCGCATTTTTGGCTGCGAAATAACAAATCCGCGCGCGCGGAAAAATATTTTTATAGTCCTGCTTCTGTATCCTTTTCAAAATTTGTTTCGCTCATCCGCGGGAGTGGTATTCAAATAATAAAAGGAGATACGGTGAAGTGCGGCGGAAAGGTATGACTTTTAAAACTCGCCGCACCGGGATAAACATCGGGATGCGTATAACGTGCGTGTTTGCGTGCGTGTGTGTAACATGTCTCATATTGTTTTAATAAACTTGGAAAATGTGCGGGAGCAGAAACGGAATCATCGAGTCTTCCTCGTCACACTTTTAAAAAAACCTGCAGTTATTCCGAATAATGGTTTTTCAAGCTGGAAGCATTCGACAATTACAAAAGGGTTACGAAGGGTTTGAATCTATCAGCTGCACGTTGTCGATAAGAAGAAAAATGAAATTTGTTTAAAATATTTGCGAGAAAAGATTCAGCTTCCGATAAAAAAAAAAAAAAAAAAAAAAAAAAAAAATTAGAGAAAAACGCTAATCCACAGATCAGTTATTTCTGAGCGCATTCCCTCGTGTGCCGGGAGAGTTTCATCTTTAAAATAAATAAATAGCACAGCTGGAGCTTTCAATGACTTGTGAAATCAGAACCCAGGAAGCCCTTTACCGTCTTCGAGGCACCTCTACTTCGAAGTCCCACAAAGCCTCTTGAATTGCTTCAACAATATTGAGCATGCAACGTGAGCTTGCAATTTATTTCAAGCGAAATTCCTTTTCGTTTGTATATAAAAGTGACTCAATATTTGCATTAAGGATACCCGAGCATCCATCCTAATTAGATAGCAAATACCTTTAAGATACCCATTCAGGTCTATTCCACGTCGAAACATGTTTTTAAGAAAGAAACTCCGAAGAAAAGCGCTTTGGAAATATATATCGGCATTAAAAAAAGGAAAATAATAAATTTTTTATCGCGACGTTATTTGCAATTTTTAGTTGCTCGCAATTTTCTCGCGATAATTTTTATTGTTAATATTTTAATTTCCTTTTATTCGCTAAACTCTCTATAATATCTCGTTTTTATAGCATAAAAAAAAAAAAAATGTTTAGAACTTGAAACCTCTCGTATATCTTCTCTTTCCCATCTTTTTCGCACATTTATTTTTGATTGATTGACGAGGAGAACGAATGACGCGACAGTTTTTCTTGTTTTGTTTCGCTCGCGTAAATAATGAGGTAACGCGATTTAAACACGGACGCTCGCGGATCACAAATTACACGTGGCCAAACTTGGTCGGGACGTAAACACGATAAATAGCCCCTGGAAAATTTTCAGCCACGTCAGGGAAAGGGTCAGAAAGCAGCATTCCGGGTGTAGCGTTGGCGGATGCTCGCACGTGTACACGTTCCCATACTCGTCGCGACGAGCGCGCGTAGGTACATTACCCCTTTCGTGTATATACGGTTTTCCGCGAGAAGGGAAAGAGGTTCTTCTCCGCGGAATCACTCCCCTTCGGCCGCTGTCGACTAAAACGAAACGGTGCGCGAAGAGGGAAAACCTCTCTCTTTCTCTCTCTCTCTCTCTCTCTCTCGAAACTGAATATGCGAAAGTCACTGTACTACAACGCGTCGAGTGGTGTGCGTGTCAGAGTGTACTAGAAAGGATTTGGGGCAAGTCCGCGGCCATAAAGAGTAAATTACGACGCCCGGTCTCGCAGTTTTACGCCGCAGTTCCTAGCCTTCGTCGGTGCGCGCTCCGTTACATCACACCTATCGGTGTTTTCCGCACCAAGATACTTTGTCGGGCACATATATACACATGGCTGCGTGTACGCGCGGCTGTACGCAAGACATCCCTTCAACGCGCCCTTTAAATATATTAGTCGAAAACGAAGCTGCTCCTAAAATACTCTTAATAACTTTCGTTGAAATCACCGAGCGCGAAATACAATTATGTCATTTACATTCGATGTTCTATACATAAACACACACTTAGTGACAAAAAATAAGAAGCAAAATAATAAAAAAAAAAAAAAAAAATTGCCGACCATTATGGCGTCGAACATTTCTGGAGTCATTTCCGAATAAATTGAATTCAAACGAATTAATATATTTGAAGTTTCATATATAGTTTAAAACTAGTAATAAATTTCACGGCGGCAAGAGCCGTTCGCTGGACGTTTTGCGAATAAATATATTTAAATATATTTATATTTGAAGAGTGTAAATTCTTACACATTGTTTTTAATTGAATTTTTTTTTCAATTCTTAAAATCATATAGGATGCTTGATTTGCATCACAAATATGAGAATATCCAATTTCCCTTCCCAATTAATTTAGAAATTATATTGCGAAAAAAACACCTCGGCCAGGAGTCGCGAATTTGGAATCTTCGGCTTTCCGTGCCAAAGCCTTCCCTATTCGACAACCGAGGCGAGTAAATTGAATTTGCTTTCATCGTTCTATAAAATTTTTGACTACTTTGTACATTGTACTAATACTGAATTACAAAGTGTGTTTAACACGTGATTGTATTTCTCTCGCGTATGTCTTCTTAGGCAAATTGTATAACGAAGATTTCACTAATTTAATTGGCATAATTTTTATTTGAGTTGTTCATTATTGCTATTTTATTTTAATGTACAATTATACATTATTCTTTATGCTTTTAAAAGGCAGCCGAGTACTTAATAAATTTTCAGTAAATAAGTAAAGAGCTTTTGCACAGATTGCTCACTGAGTATTATCATTTTAATTCAAAGCAAGTTTTCCTACAAAGCCGACAGTTTCATTAGCGCAAATGTTAGCACAAGCCACATGTTTAATCACTTCTCTCTCTCTTTCTGTTCCACTTTTTTTTTATTAAAAATTTTTTGCTTGATTAAAACGCTAAAATTTAATAAAAAAAAATTAGTTTAAAAAAAAGAATAATAAATTGATATTTCCATTTTATTCTTTAAAATGTTGAAAGTAAACAATTTTAGAATTTCATAATACACTTTTTGTTTGCATGGAAAATATTACGCAAGAACTCAAATGGAATTGCACTATCGTAAAAAGAATTTTCAACGAGTTTCTTTGACAAATAATAATTCACACACAAGACATTGTGAAATATTCTTGTGAATATATATAATTTTTACGATTTGTCTTTCTTTCTTACAAAAAACAAAAAAATAAGGAACAACTATTTTTTGACAAGAACAGCGGTATATTTGCCGCCTCGTTTCTCATAATTTTAATGTTTTTAGACGGATACGTTATCCGGAGACAAAACCATGCGATATGCATCGCGCTAAAAAGCACAGACCGTACTGTGTTATGTTACTAAAAAAGTAAAAAGAAAATTAGTGAAATGTGATAATAGCTGCGCGGATTTACACGACGTTGGTAAAATATACCTTTCCTATCTAGTGCACATTACATTTTCCATTATCCCAGAATCCAGTACAGAAAAAAAATTCTAGCGTGTATCTAAAAATGTTTCTTTTTCAATCTGGCAACTAAGTTAAAGTAAAACAACCATAACCGTGTGCGATTGTTTTATTTCTTATTCGCTTATTATTTAAAGCGCAATGGTCAGGAGATATTTCGGATATATCAAGAGATGCGGTAGCGTCTCGACGCCAAGTACATAAAAGTATCCGCCGAATGAGTGTCATTGTCAAAACGCTACCGTATACATTATCCCGAGTTTTTTCTCGCTGAATTTTTGATTGAAAATATTTC
>QVNZ01012356.1:0-14765 GCA_014825645.1 Pseudomyrmex dendroicus | reverse complement strand
TCATCATGAGATCCTTGTGTCTGTTGCGTAAACTGCTCGCTTTGTTGTGTTAGATCTTCCAGATGTGGATTACCAACAGTTTGTTGTCCAAATTCTAATTGACCTTCCGTCTGCTGCGTTAAGTCTTCCAATTGCTGACCGAATTTAAGTTTACCGCTCGTTTGTTGTGTTAAGTCGTCAGATCCTTGTGTCTGTTGCGTTAAATCTTCCGATTGTTGATCATTGGCGATTTGCGATAACATTTGATCCTCAGCCGTTTGATGCTGTTGTACGTGATGATCATCTCGTTTATATTTCCTATGGTACCTGGTCTGCTGCTGATATTGTTGGGTTTCTTCGGTACAATCAGCGGCGCCCGGTGCCACGTGAGACAAGTCCAGCGATCCGGTGATGTGTTTTCCCGAACTTGTTCCGAACGCGGAATTGTAACTCTCACTGGCGTGTGCAGCATGCGAGTTGTATCCCTGTGCGATGTGACGACCGCGGTGCTCGTTGTACGCGTCCCGATCGTAATGCGTTCCACCTGCATGTTCAGTACCATGCACGTAGTCTATAGGTCGCTCAGGCGCTACGTGTCCTCCGCTATAGCTGGAGGAACTCCGATGTTCTTCGTAATGTCTAGATTCACCGTGTCTGCTGGGATAAGTGCTGTAACTAGGATTGTACACCTGTTGAGTGGTGTCGGTGAGCAATTGATTCTGGGCCGCACTGGATTGCTGATGCGAACCGTAAACTTCTGTGCGCTGAATTTCATCGTGACGATTGCTGCTGGAATGCGCGTTTTGCAAGCTTGTTTGATAATCTCTTCTGGCTGGAAACTGTATGTGATCGGGAACTAATGCATAATGCGTTGAATAGCCTGATTGAGAGACGGGATGCGCTTGGGAAGTATAAGTCTGATGGCTTTGATAGGTTCTTTGGCTGCCTGTGTCGTACGCACTGGAAGGATATGTGTGAGTCAGTGGTTGTCTCGTGTCAGTGTAGGTTTCTTCTCTATGCTGCTGCTGATCGGTATGATGGCGCACAGTTCCGACAGACGGACGATAACTCAGCTGTTGTCTGTAAGTGTCACTCTCGGCGGTTTGGAGATCGTTGCTGTGAAAGCCAACTGTTTCCTGAGACAAATCCATCGAGCCTACACTCGAAGCGGTGTGTCCGCTGCTAGAAGATTCGTGAAACTCTCTTCTGTAGTTGTCGAGTTCTCTTTGTACATTTCTCTGCAACTCATTGTGCAATTCACTCAGTCTTGTCGAGCCGATGTTGGTCTGCGGAACGCCAGATGTGCTGTAGCTGGAGGTGTAATTCTTCTTGTAGTAACGGACTTTTTTGGGCCCGGTTACGTACTGACCTTCTTCCTCGAAAACGCGTCCGTGGCCTCCGTCAGTTCTATAAGAATCCGCTCTGCTCCAATTTCCGGGAGTGGTTTCGATGTGGTGCTGCGTGTCGATCGTTTGCGTGTTCACGTTGGTGGGTACATGTTGATTCACTTGCGAGTGTCCGCTGTCCCCGAAATCTTCCAGTCTCTCATTTTTGCTATCAATTCTTGTTGACGACGACGACGACGATTGTGTCTGTTGACTGTGCATAGTGTTGTATCCGATCTCCTTCTGTCCCGATTGGCCGTATGTACTTTGAGAATCGAGATGCTGACTACTCGGAATGCGCACTGAATCGTATCTCCGTTGGGCGCTCAAATCACCTAACTCCGTTGCATCTAATCCGTTTATGTTACCGTAAGACGAGGTGTAATTTTTCTTGTAATATCGCATTCTTTTCGATCCCTCGACGTATTGGCCTCGTTCTTCGTGAACTTTGCCGTGTCCACTTTCTGTATCATACTGATTATGTTCCGTCCAGTTTCCTGGCTTGGCATAATCGTGATCATTCAAATGTGTGCTTCCTTCAATTAATCCCGCATGATCCTGATGAACGCCTGACGCACGATGACTCTGATAGGATGTCTGATAAAAATTGCAGGATTCTATACAGCCACTTGGCGCGGATAGTGTTTGAGTAATTAACACGGATAAAACGATTATCCGTCCCACCGCCATATCCGATCTCTGAAAAACAATGTTCGGATAAGATATTTTTGTTATAATTTTTTCTCACATCGGTTAATATTCTCAGTGTTCTTGCTAAAATTCTTATATGTTCTTCTCATAATTGATAAATTTATTAACTTAAATTTGTAAAGCTGTTTTGTAAAAGCTACTTGAAGATAACTACATCGACGAGTTCATCAAAGTCAGCGATAAATGAAGAAGAGAAGAAAAAAAAAAGAGGAAAAAGTTTAATGTGAAATATATCGCGCATTTTCGCGATTGTTATAACGAATTTTTGAGTAGAAAAAGTTTCTACATTAATATTGCATAAAATTCTCGTGGAAATATACACGCAAGTTTTATAGAAAACCTAGAAAAACTATAAGAAACATATATAATATATATTTTTTGTCAAAAATAAGGTTGTACAAATTTTATCAAGTAACGTTATGTGGTTTCTTCTTACTTTACTATAACAAGAACAAGCAATAAACAACCAATTTTAAAGCTCGTGATAATGTTCAACTAAGTTTTAAGGCCCATACGAGCCAATATCTCGGATGTACGTGCAAATATATTTCTTAAACGTATAAATAATACTCATGAAAATGCAAATTAAATTCGAAAATTTATAGGATGCTTGATTTGAATCTCAATGTAAAAAAAACAGCAGTAAACAGTTTTTCTTATTGTATCGAGACAAATGATGTAATTTCTCATTTCGTATTCACTACTGAATCACAATTTTTATACACACACATTAATAACACCTGTCTTTTTTATAATTACAGATGCAATACGCACTGTACTTTATTACCTTATAGTAAAAAATCGAGATGCACTTATGATTCAGGTGTCAATGCAGAGATGTTCTCACTAACACTGTAGGCCCTCATACAATGCAGCAGCAGATTACTGCAAATCCATTTATGTTCTCTTCCCCTTCTTCTTACTGATGATTCTCGCGGAGGATTCTTTTTTTGCTCTTAGCGATCTCATCTCTGTTTATTCATTCCATTTCATGCTTGTCCTTATCACATGTAATTCTCAGTAACATGGAGACTTGGTTTTGTCATAAGTAGAAGTGTCAGGATATATTCCCAGTATCCCACTAATCAAATCTGTTTGGATAGTTGTAACATGGATTAAATGTCTAATATATGCTGCGCCTTACGTGTACAACAAACACGATCCTGCGACTTCCAGGTAGTGGCTACAGAGCGGTTTTCCATATTTAGTTTGATGTGTCATTGATTAAGTCATTCTGGATTTGTAACATCCTTGTTGCGAGATTGACTTTCATTCAGTATCAGAAGTGATTTCAAGGTTATTCTGTTACGTAAAGGCCATTATCTTCCAGGAACATTTCTAAACTTGTAGCATTGAAAAGAAAACGAAAGGAAAAACTCGATTGCAACAAATAAAAATGACCGGTGGCCTACTTTACTACTAAAATTACTGACCTTCCTGGAATAGAGATCCATGACCTTTTATCAAGCTGAGGGTGAATAATATTTCTCCGATACTGACCTCAATACGTGGGTGCCATTAAGGCTGTTGGGGTTTCCCATTAAGAAGCTAACGTTCACTAACTGGAAAAACAATGCACTCACAAACATTTAAAAAATATTGTAAATAGGAATAATGTTATTGTTAGATAAAAACATTTATTTATTTAGCAATTTATTTTAATATATATATTAGAAAAATTTGTTATTAGCAATTTCCTTTTTTATATTTGTCTCTCAGAAAATTCAAAACATAACTAAAGTAGATTTAAAAAAAAAAGGAATATTACAATTTAGTAGAGAAAATATATAGGAGATAAAAATTGTAAACTAAAAATATTGTAGATACGGGATAGATGTGAGATTATCTGCAAAATATTTTGCATGTTTTTTTCATTACACGCTAACATATTTACTTAACATTTTCTTGAGATTCCAAACTTCTATAAATCCACACGCGTCTAATCTGGCGACCTATGATATACTCTGACCTCTTGATAGACATTGAACTATAGATATGTTACAAGGTTTTAATTTCTTGGAAATGTATGAAATATGTGACGATACTTCTCAAAACAATAATGACGTATAATCGTGAAATATACATACATAAAAATTGCATATACACCATTAAAAATAACCATAGAAAATATGGAAACAAAATTATATCTTTTTATTTTAAAATGTTTTTTCACTATTTTTTATGTGAGTATTTTATTTGTAGATTTATTCTGACTTATAGACATGTTTGTTAAAAATATAACTATGCTTTAAATGTAGAGCTGAATATTATAGTATTGGTAGTATATATTTAGTAAGTCTAAATGCACATAATAATGTGTTCATGATAATTGAAGTTATAATTGTGATATTGCATTATAAAAAAACTATATGTGCTTATCTCTAAAAAGCTTGCAACGTTACGCAAATAGGTCAAGGATGAATTTAAATGACAGCTTGAACATACGGTGTCAGATTCAATTTATAACGATATAGTGACGCACCATGCGTTCTCAATTCGTCACATTTGTCATAAAATATTTTTCCTCGAGAAGGAATTTGTATAAAAAAAGAAAAAGAACAGAATATATTATATAATAATATAGGTTTCAGAGAATATATAATGTGTACTTTATAAAATATTGTTTTACACTTCAATATGTTTGAGAAAATTTACAAAAATTTACAAAATATTGTTTAGAATTCACACTAATACGATGATAATCATATTTCAGAAACCTGACACGACGATACGGATCTTCAATAGATCTGATTATTACACAGTGCACGGAAGCGATGCCTTGTTTGCTGCACAAGAAATATTCAAAACAACGTCCGTTTGTAAAATGATCGGAGCTGGTACGTGCAAATGATAATTTCGAAAAGTTTATGTTTCTAAAGTGCATGATTTTTTGCAAAGATGTATTTTGATTTAAATATTGTGCTTGCAGAACCACATAAAACGAAAGGTGTTATTCTTAACAAGAGTCATTTCGAGACATTTGTGCGCGATTTGTTATTAGTGAAGCAGTACAGAGTTGAAGTTTATGTCAATCAAGGTTCCTCGAAGAATCAGAACTGGGTTTTAGAGTTCAAAGGTTCGCCCGGCAACTTGGCGCATTTCGAAGACATTTTGTTTGGCAATACTGACATAGCTGTAGGTGTATCCGTAATAGCTGTGAGACTAGGTACCGAGGGAAAATCCCGGGTGAGTGTGTTTCTCTCAATGTGCGTTGTGTGTGTATAAATAATTTCTTGAACACAATGTTTTTACTGATCATGAATCAATAAACATTTGTGCACAGGTCGTCGGTTTAAGTTGCGTGGATGTGGTGTCTACTTTAATTTCCGTGGCCGAGTTTCAAGACAACGAGTCGTTTTCAAATTTGGAGTCGCTGGTTGTAACTCTCGCTCCGAAAGAATGTCTGTTAATTCAAGTAGAAGGAAGCTACGAGTATCAAACTCTTAAACAAGTATGTGTATGGAAACATACTGCGCTGTTTTTGTGTAAAATGTGTGTTTTACTGTAATTACTTTTTTTTAGATAATAGAAAGAAGCAATGTATTAGTCACTTTAAGAAAAAAGAGTGAATTTTCCAGTGATTCAATCATAGATGATCTGAATACATTAATAAAATTTAAAAAAGGACAGAAACAGAATGTGCAATCGCTACCAGAGATCAATTTAAGTCTAGCCATGTCTGCTACTTCTGCTCTCATCAAATATTTAGATGTAATATTATTATAATTTTATTTTAATGATTTTAATATATTCTATCTTTGCTTTTTAACTGTAATATATTTTTAAAAACTTGTTCTTGTATATTCTCTTAGTTAACATCGGACGAAGGCAACATGAATCAGTTTACTCTAAATCAAGTAGAACAATCGCGATATATAAGGCTAGATTCTGCGGCAATAAAAGCCCTCAACATCGAACCAACTGTAGATGTGGCTTCTAACTTACACGGAAATCCCGTTGCCAGTATTTTAACACTGTTGGACAAATGTAGAACCTCACAAGGACACAGACTGATTGCGCAATGGGTTCGGCAGCCTCTTAGAGATCTGTCTTTGATAAAAGAACGGCACGACATCGTTGAGTTGTTCGTAAAAAATAACGAATTACGATCTGTTCTAAGTGATGATTATTTAAGGCGTATACCGGATTTGCAGCAGCTTGCGAAAAAATTGGCCAGAAAGAAGTCGGCACTGCAGGATTGTTACAAGTAAGCTACAATTGAAACGCAATATGTGACTTGTAAAACTCGTATATTGATGTTTATTATGTATATGTTTTAGAATCTACTTGTGTGTATCACACTTGCCAAAACTATTAGAACAACTTTCGTCCGAAACGAATGTGGCGGCATTGAAAGCAATGATAATAGATCCATTGAAAGAACTTATTGAAGATATGGATAAGTTTCAACAACTAGTAGAGCAGACAATCGATTTAGATGCTGCCGAAAAAGGCGATTTCATGATCAATCCAGGATTTTCGGATGACTTCAAAGGTATAGACTTTAATAAATTTGATACATTTTGTGTATATTTTGTTTTTATTTAAATTTTTTTAATTTAAGATAAAAATATAATGAAAATAAGATAATTGTGTATACAAGTTTGCGGATATTACAGGATTAAAAGATTCCATGGACGAAACAGAAGAAATTATACAGAAACAACTCGGTAAAGTAGCGGATGATCTCTGCTTGGAAGCGGGAAAAGTAATAAAATTAGAATCTAATCAACAATTCGGCTATTACTTTCGTATCACTTTGAAAGAAGAGAAAGTACTCAGGAATAAGAAACATTACACAATTTTGGACTCTAATAAAACCGGTGTAAGATTCCGAAACAGTAAATTGAGCGAATTGAATGAGGACTTTATAGCTATCAGAAATAAATACATGGAAAAACAGAAAGATGTTATTGCGGAAATTGTGGAAATTGCAGGTTTGTTCCAGTTCTTAGATAAGAATTTACTGTAAAATATCAAACTGTAATATTAATTACTAATTTTCGTCTATTTCTCTTACACGTAGCTGGTTATAGCGAAACAGTGCGTACTATCGGCGGTGTGCTGGCATGCCTCGACGTTCTTACTGCGTTTGCTTCTGCAGCAGTAAGCGCGAACAAAGTATACGTGCGTCCCGAGATGCTTCCGAGTGAAAAAGGCGAATTGAATCTTGTTCAAGTCAGACATCCTTGTTTGGAAATGCTACAAGGAGTGGATTATATCGCCAATGACGTCAGCTTTAAACGAGGTAATATAAGAAATTTAATTTTAATCATAATAATCTCTCACATCTGAATACTTGAGTTACCGAATGTCTGTATAGAGAGAGATAACTTTTACAGATCATTGTCACTTTTGCATTATTACTGGACCAAATATGGGAGGTAAAAGTACTTACATTAGATCTGTTGGTGTAACCGCACTAATGGCTCACATCGGTAGTTTTGTTCCTTGTGATAAAGCGACTATATCGTTACTGGATTGTATACTGGCTCGAGTGGGAGCCGACGATTCCCAACTAAAAGGATTATCAACTTTTATGATGGAAATGATAGAAACAGCTGCTATTTTAAAAGTAATTTAATTTTTATGTTGGTTTGTTATGTACAGACAGCAACGTGTAATTCTCTCGTAATTATTGACGAGTTGGGGAGAGGAACTTCCACTTATGAAGGTTGTGGTATAGCTTGGTCAATAGCAGAGTAAGTGAATCATCTCTTAAACTTGTAATTTGATAACATTACAGTAAGTTTTTTTTGTGACAATATATTTTTAGGCATTTGGCAAAAGATATTAAATCGTACTGCTTGTTTGCCACACATTTCCACGAAATTACAAGATTAGCCGAAGAAATACCTACAATAAAAAATCAGCATGTCACTGCTCTTGTTGACGGCAATAAGTTGACGTTACTTTACAAAGTAATGCCAGGCATTTGCGACCAGAGCTTTGGTCTTCACGTTGCTAAGATGGCTAATTTCCCACAAGATGTGATAGAGGTGTGTATTTTTTTAAACTCACATGTGATTAAGATGAAATAAGAGAAAAAAGTTTTATACTTTGTTATTGCGATATATAGTTTGCCAAAAGAAAGCAGGCAGAACTTGAGGACTATCAAGGTATACTTTTTGAAGGGTCTGATAATCCACAGAAGAAAAGAAAAATCATTCAGGTATTCTTTTCGTGTTTATTATTCATTAATGTTTTTGAACTAAGTATGTTATATAATTACATGTTCTTATTTCTGCGATAGCTAGTTTAAGAATTTGCTGTAAATAGAAAACTGAAAAATAGTTTTAAACTTTTTGATATTTTACAGGAGGCTGAGACGATTATTTCGGGATTTTTGACAAAATGTAAAACTTTGGATAAATCTTTATCTGATGCTGACTTAGAAAGTCTGATATCATCAATGAAGCAAGAGGCTCTCTCTCATAAAAATCCTTATATTGAAGCTTTATTAATCGCTTCTTCTTAAATAATATATCAAAAAGTGTATACTATATACATATACAATATATATGTATATAGTTTACATGTAGAAATTTTATAAAAGCAAATCCGGACTTTTTCTAGTAAAAACAATATTGTACACACATTTTGATATGTATTTATGTATATTAATTAAATGAATCACACAAATCACGTTGTATGTAGTACGTACGATTAATCGGATACATATTTTTCAAATAATTTCGTGGTGCCGCAATGATACCGTCTGCAGATAACATATTGATTTGCGTTATTCGCATATTGTAACCTTGAACTTGACTAGCGTATTCGTTGGTTCTGGGGAGTGTCTGAAAGCCTTTGCGAGTGACTGTTGATCGTATACTTTTCTATCGTTTTTATCCTAATAACAATAATTATGGATCCTGCGGTCTTCCCAGAAGAGATTTGGATTAAAATTTTGTTATACTGCGATGTACCTGACATTATTGCTTTCGGCAGCACCTGCAAGTATTTAAGGAAAACGTCAGATACGGACTATTTGTGGTAGGTTAGGTTTACGTTAAACTCACCGTCAAATCGAACAATTTCAACTAACTTGTGAACGATATATGTTTTAAGTGCGCAATTTCGTCATACGCAACTGACATTGAACGCGTTTTCTTACTTTTATAAGATTTTTTGCTCAAAAGTGTATACGAAAAAAATTTATGTATGTATATATGTGTGTATATACATATTAATTTTCAATCGTTTTTTTCTCGAGAGAATCAAATATAGGATATAGGATAAATGAAGGAATGATATTTCTAATGCAATGAGAAAGTTGGGATGTCACATTATTATTATTTGAGCAAAATAATTTCTTTCTATTTTAGTGACAACATGCTTTATATTATTTTAGGAAAATAAAATGGTTGCAGTTGATTTCAAAGGTACAGTTTAGATTCCCAGACATAAAATGTTTGCAATTACTTAGTGTCAGCTTTAAAGCCATGTGCTACAGATTGCATATGGTGATAACACTGGGAGAGAATGTACCTTTTCCAAAATGTTATCACTGCAGTGGCTATACATGTCAAAGAAATTGTGTGGAAGGTTCCAGTGCCAAGGTGGTGATTGAAATTGGAAATAAATACACATGGGTCATTACACCATACTTTGGTTTGAGAAGACATTTCTCAATGTTTGGCATTCCAAAATACAACAATAAAACTCATTTGGAACAAGTACAGACTCAGAATGTTCCGAGCTGTAGCACACGTTCAAAATCTGATACAAAGTCATTAGCAAAGAGATTGAAATTATTGAAATTATCGGAATTGGCAACTGCTAAGATTCCACGGCCAAGTGGACCATTCTGTGTCTTCTGCAATTCCGTGAAATTATACAGGGAAAAACGAAGATTAATTACACATCAGAATGATCCAATGTGTTATACTAGATCCAATCCAGTTTATCAGAAACTTATAAATGGCTATTGCACTGACACAGTTGAGGTTTTGGGTATTCCAAATGTAGATATTGTGAGCCCAGCAGAGGCATTGCTATATGAAGGCACATTTCCAGTTCTTAAGACCTTCATTGATCATTTGTTTCATCAAATGAATTTAACTGCAATGCTGAGGAAACCAAACACTGTTCTCAAGTTCTGTGAACCACTGGCTATGCATCCAACATTGAGAAAACAGTTGTTACATTATTTATTCCAGGAAGTCAAAGTAGCAAGGTATAAATATTTTGTAGATAGCAAGAGTATAAGCATTTAATTTTTTTTTCTTTTTTTTTATGTGCTCGCAACTATCAGCAATTTTTGCGAGCAAAGTCACATTCTCTTCGAAACAGTCACACCTGCCACCTCATATTTTACACTACTGTATAAGCAATATGTTTGTTAGGTTAATATATTAACGATTTTTCTACCAAAAATATTACTATTATAAGATTTGTTTTATATTGCAGAGTATGTCTTGTACCAAAACCTTTGGCAGCATGTGCCATGCTAGATGTAGAAACTTGTGTGGTGGTTGATAGTGGTGCTTTGAGCACAACGGTAGCTGTTGTAATTGGAGGACGCGTTATACCACAGCGCTGGAAACTGCTGCCTGTAGGCGGTTGGCATGTTGCTTATCACTTGAAGCAAGCTATGCATTGGCAGCCGAAAGAATATCATCAGATCCCTATATCTTATTTGGATACTTTGGCTGTTAAAGAAAGATGTAGACTGAGCTACAATATTAAGAATGAAGAAAAACGCCTTCAAAAATCAAGAGAACATATTAATCTCAGAGTTGACAGCTATGCAGACTACAAACAATTCTGGGTATGTATGGCTATGATATATATTTTTTCTCTTATCATACACATTACCGTTCTAAAAAAAGTGTGTTAAAGTTTTCGTAGTAAAAGAATTGAAAGAATTGTTGTAAAAGTTTAATTTTATTGTAATATTTTTTCCATAGAGAGTTTCATTAGGTCCCGAGTTGTACATAGCTCCCGAGATGATGTACATTAGCTTACGTTTACCGGAAGTTATAAAAGAAGTAACATCAGGACTACCGGAAGACATAATGCACGATTGTCTCTCGCATATTTTACTTACTGGTGGAAATACAGATCTTTCCGGTTTTGAATTGAGACTCACCAAGGATCTGCGAGAGCAATTGCCGGAATACAGCAAGATTTTAGAAGTAAGGAGCTGTCCCGGCACGCATAGTTGGAACGTCGCAATGGGATCTACATATGTGCCTTTAGCTGTGCATCCTGGTAAGCAATGATAAGCGGCTTCTATATATGTCTTTTGTAAACTAATAATTAGACGAAGTAATGAGAGTTAAATATAAAATAAATTTACATTATATTCGATCTTTCAAAATTTGTTTCAGATAAAACTCCACCGGAATATATTGAAGGTAGTCCGTTTTGGCTATCACGAGAAGAATACGTATTGTTTGGATGTGAATCTCTGGAACATAGCAATGAGGGTGTAATAGATGATGCCTTATAATATGATTGATCAATTATATGACGCATATATAATTTATAATGACAGGAAAGTAAGTGTTACCATCATTAAGTATATTTTCTCTTATATTGTCTATAAATTGAAAGAAAATAATGTAGATAGTGTGTTGTGAAGGGAAAAAGAGAGAGGGGCTTGAAACATTCCAAAATATAATCATGTTCACTCTTTAAAGGTATCTGCATACGTTTCTCAAATTTTGCTATTCATAATTTATGTGTGTGTGCATGTGTGTAAAAGATATAATTTCGATATAGTAGTTCTGATATTCTTTTATAATCTTCGGTAAACATATGCTAATATAAATCATTTCGGGAACTATGGACTCGGGACCTAATGAAACTACGGAAAGAATATTACAACAAAATTAAAAATTTACAGCAATTTTTTCAATACTTTACTGTAAAAACTTTAATATATTTCTTTTTAAATGTAATGTGATGTATGTGGAAAAAGAGGAAACATATATCCATACAGAATTGTTTGTATAACTGTCAACTCTGAAATTGATATCTCTTGATTTCTGAAGCCGTTTTTTTCATTTTTAATATTGCCAGATGCTTTATTTTGCTCTGTATCGATACATTTTTAAATAAGAATGTTGTTTATTACATATTTATTTTGTACACAGAATGTATTATTTTTGAATTAGATTTTTTTATATATGTTTATATATAAAAGAAATACATCACGTTTATTTTTATTTTTTTATCTACATTTTTATATTATATACTTTTTATATTATACTTTGAAAATAGCAGTTAAATTTATACACACACGCACACACGCACAAAATCTTTATTATCTATTTATGATAGTTTAGAGAAGAATATATAAAACTTTATGTACATCAAAGTTTCAGTAATTTCTTGTTCTAATATTGGTAATTCAGCGCAATGTTATATAACGATATGCGTAAGTGTTTTCAAACCCGTATAAGTCGATGTAATCTGAATAATTTGAAAGTATAAAAGTTATATTACTTTTTTTGTGTACATAGCACGTGCAAAAAAGAGAGTTGTTTTGTAAATATAGAATAATAACAAATGAAAACTCGCTTTAAAGTTAAAACTGTACAGACCATTATGTATAAACGATAAACATACATACGAAGTATTATATAATGCTAGCTATATTTCCAGAAATTGTTCACTCTGTTTCGTACATTTATATCACAAAAATCTCTCTCCCCTTCTTCTCTTGCCAAAAGAAGTAAGTGTACGCGAACAAAAACATAAAAATATTTCTAGTCATTTTAGATATATACATATAGATCTAAACATAGATTCAGCAAAGCGGAACATTTCTCTCTTCCAAGATAAATGTTAAATAATCATATTAGCAATTCACGATCACTAAAGAAATAAAGATTTAAATTACACAAAGATAGTTTCTTCATAAAGTACGACGATATTGTTATTAATATATGCCTCTTTTGTTATAGATATAATTTTAGTGTACAAGATATTGTATTGAGATATATTTATATCGTAATATAATATATATACGACAGAGAGAGAGAAAGAGAGAGAGGGGGCGTATATTTTATTGATTAAGAGACTGTAATTGAATTTTGTGATAGTTATATAATTAGAGCACATATATTAAGATGAGTTAAATATATTAATAAGATAAGAGAATATGTATTGTGTGTAGCTAATATACAATATAGTAATATATATATTGATTAAAAAGGTAATGTTGCGAGTGCTATGTTACATCAGACATATATTAACGAAATGTCTACGTATATTATATATAAATTATTATTGTGTTAGCTGTGCTAGAGAATTCTATCAGAGAAGATTTACTTAGGTGTTCACAAATGGCTTCAATTCTGTGAAATGTTAAAATGTAATTACGAAAAACTTTGAGCAAATTACGACATTACAGAGTAGTTTATAACGCATACATACAACATATGCACATACGCTGTATATCGTTTTCACTTTCAACATGAAAGATTTTTGCATCTTTAATATACTTGGAATATGACTCGTAAAAATGCAATCTTTAAAGTAAAACAATATATTTACATGATTTTGGTGTGCGAAACATGTTTTCACTTAGCAATGTTTATTATTTTGTTGTACAGATTTTTATTTGAGTTATACATAACGAAGGAGATAAAAAGAGAGAAAAGTAACAACAAACTATTCTTTGAAGAATAGTTATGAAGAATAGTTAATCAAAGAATATTCTTTGCCATAACAGCCTTTGCAGCAGACGAGAAGTTTTGACGTTTATCATGTATATTAAACAAGTTTAATACTTTAAAACAAAAAAACACTTTATGTTAAAACATAAAAATTTAAAGTAACTCGTACTGTTGCTTGTGGTTTTGTTATTTATAATAAGAGATGTATAACATGTAAATAAACTTTTTTTCAGATATCCTCTTATTCTCTTTTTTTATATATATTTAACAGATACAATTATACACACACAATATATACACATATAATATATAAAATATAAGAAAAATGTATCTTTAGAAAATAATAGAAAAGTTAATATTAAAACATAGAAGATAGAGAAAATTATTTCGTTGTTTTCTATTTAGAAAGCCGAGCAAATTTCTATTGACATTAACTATATGCAAAAAACATACATTGTTAATTTATAATTTATCAAAAGTACATACTTACGTATTAATTTTTATCTTTTTATAGTTACATGAACGGGATATATGTATCTATAAAAGAGAAAAAATTCAGTATTCTTATAAAATATTAGTAATAAAAGGTTTTTTTGTATAATTAATATATATATATATATTTCTTGTAATGTATGTTAAGGTACGACGTATTTATAAAATTCCCTACAAATGTGTATGTATGTTTATTTCATACCACAGCTGCCGAGTATAAAATCTGTTAAAGAAGGATTATATTCGCGCGCACACATGTAGCACATGTAATATTTATTTTACTACTTACAAACTCTGTGTGTGTGTATATAAATTTACTTAAAAGTATTATGTGTATACACATTGATGACAAAACTTAAAGAAATACTTGTTTTTGTGTGAATATAACATTTTAATTAATTATACATCCACAATATACCAATATTTAATAATATATAATATATATATATATGTCTGTTAATTTATTTTCATAAGATCATTTCAACAGTTTTAAAAAATATTACATTTGCGTGTGTTGTAAAAATTATATTACAGAGTATAAAATATATTCCAGATAAAAAAAGAGATA